>JAVQJS010081787.1:0-21588 GCA_036024795.1 Galaxias rostratus
ACACACACACACACGCACACACACACACGCACACACACACGCACAACTACACATTTGCATTCATAATTATACACACACACACACACAACTACACATTTGCATTCATAATTATACACACACACACACACACACACACAACCAATGATCTCTTCATTTCTATCCTCACGTTTGATCTAGCCACTTCTCCTCCACAGCCGACCCAAACGGCTGCTTTCCAAACCCGAAGACGTAGCACCGAGCCCAATCCCCGGCAAATCCAGCGCGCCACCCTGTGCGCTCCGACACTCGACAGCGACGGTTTGGACAGCAGCGTCGACAGGCAGCGAGCTTGATTTCATCACTTTGACAAAGCGCCGCGTGGAGCCGCCTGCGTCCGCCGCGATGACGGAGAGGTCCTGGAGGGACCCGTTGGGGAGGGGTGGTGGAGCGAGGGCCATGGAGGGACCCGGGAAGCCCATCGCTGTCCGTTCCAAACACGGGCTCCCTCTCGAAAGAGGCTTCATCGCTGCATGTTGCCAAATGCACGGGTGACACGACACGCTGCGAGACCTCCACCCTCTTCCCCCCGCACCGTCGCCGACCCCTCCAGCCCGCAGACAACAGACTCTGCAGCCTTTCCAATTCCACGAGCATCAAGATAACAGTTATCTCCATTTAGAACAGGATCGCTCTCTTGGAGGGAGTCAAAAAAGACAGGGAGGGTGGTGGGGTGGGATAATCAGACCGGCTAGTCTGCTTACAGTAGAATCCCCCCTCACACACACATACACACACACACACACACACACACACACACACACACACACACACACACACAAACAGTCCCACATCTTCAGAGCTTGTCAGGAGATGGATAACTGTGGATGCAATGAAAACCCCCCCTCTTCCCTCCGGGGCGTCTTATGCGCCACGCTCGTCAGAGATCTGAGGCTTCTCACAGAGCGTGCCGGTTGTGGGGGGGGGGGGGGGATAAATAGACATGTGCCGGGCGGCGACTGGCTATAAGTGTGGGTCCACATGAACGCGTCGCCATGACAGATGCAACGGTGTGAGTGATGGGAGGTGGTGGTGGGAGTGGGGGGTGGGGGTACGGTGGAGCATGCCCCAGCACACACGCAGACAGACACACACACGCAGACACAAACACTTTCTCCCCCGTCTTCCAAGTAGCTGCTCATCTCCTGTTTATTCAGCCCCTGTGGAGAAATGCTTGAATGTATACATCAATCACTGAGACTCGAAACAACAAGTGTAGACTCGGGATATGTCGATCGTCTGTGAGTGCTTTTAAAAGGACGCGTGTGTGTGTGTGCGTTGTTTGTGTGCATGCGTAGCGCCCGTGTGTTGCTTGTGTGTAGGCACGCGAAAGTACGGCGTGTGAGTGTTGTTTGTGTGTATGATGGCGGCACAATTGCGTGTGAAAGACATGCTGTGAGGCTCCCTGTTCAGAATAAGCCAGAGAGCAGAGAGGCACGCAACAGATAGGGAATGAAAGCGAGCAAGAAAGGAAGACAGAGAAATTGAAAATGCTATGTAGAGAGGAAGGAGAGAGAGAAAGTAATTACGCAGCCTTGTATGTTAGCCCCCCCCCCCATCGCTCTCTCTCTCCCTCTCTCCTTCCATGCAGCGCCACCCTCTGCAGGACTTTCAATGGCTGCATAGCCTCCTCGGCTTGCCAGCAGCCCCACACACGCAAGCAGAGAAGGACACGGAGACACACAGAGACACCCCTGCCGTCCTTATCAATTAGCCGCACTTAGCTAGCCACACCACTGTGCCTGAGCGGACTACATCTCCCAGTGCTCCGCGGGGTGGATTGTCCTCCCATTATTAATGACCACACGGTGGCGGGCAGAGGGGGTGAGGGGGGGCAGCTCTGGTTTATAGGGGAAGGGCAAGTCATTGAATTTGCAAAAAAACACACACGGAGAATCCTTTTGTGAGGTACTTACAATGGATTCAGGTGTTTTAATGTGTGTGTATGTGTGTTTGTGTCAGACTCAGTGTTTGTGTGTGTGCAAGAGAGGCAGAGAGAGAGAGTCTCTGTGTGTGTGTGTGTGTGTGTGTGTGTGTGTGTGTGTGTGTGTGTGTGTGTGTGTGTGTGTGTGTGACGGGGAGGTGCAGATGAGGGTGAGGGGGCTCTTGTGATCGATGTTCACCCGCTGTTAATTGTTTGACTGAAGGCCTGGTCCTTTGGCATTATTGATCCTGTCCCCAGGGCACGGGCCAACGGCCCAGTGTTTCTCCAAGTGGCCCCGCAGCAGTCAACCCCCCCACCCTACCTCGTATGAAAGACGCCACGGCACGGTGCTAATTTCTCATTTCTATGGATCGGTACAGGAGGGTTCGACATGTGTTGTCTTTTTAATTTTTTTCCTTTCTTCGAGGTGCCTGTAAGCAAATATGCGTAACATGTGTAGCAGAGAGGGCAGGCCCTATTGATTTCGCAGCTGCATTTAGCGTCGGCCAACGCCACACCGTCGAGGGAACCAACAGCGCTCCCTCGGGGAAAGCCCACTCGACGCTACCCAACGAGGTCAAGTTACGCAATCGCCTGTGCTCCCCGCGACAACAACAACAAAAAATAAAGGGAAAGAAACGCTGGGTGTCAAGCTTTATTACATCCCCACTTAAAAATCACGGGGCGGCGGGATCTCCCACGGCGAAGAGGCCGACTGGGACCGGTGCCAATCCCCGGGTCTCTGCATCCCAACGGGGCACCTGCGCATCAGCCCCCACCTCCCCCCTCACCGCTTCCCCGTCCACCCTCCTCCCTCCCCACCACAGCCTCCCCACCACCACCACATCCTCCAGTCCATTCATGCTGCTTAACCATGCTGTTCACATGTCTACAAAACACTGAGCCCAATGTCTTTTCCCCGGGAGCCCCTCCGCATGCTAATGCCGACCCAGGTTCGAAGACGGCTTGTGAGGTGTTTGCGGCGCGAGGTCTCTAGAAACTAGTGGAGCAGTGTTTTTTTGGGGGGGATAGGGGGGGAGACTAAATTGCTGACGCATGCTCCAAAAAAAATGAAAAAAAAGCATGGTATCTGGCAGTGGCAACCCCACTTTAGTTAACGACCTCCATCAAATTAACAGCTGCGATAAAACATACTGGTAGAGTATGTTCCTAATGACACCTGCTGCCCTGGAGGGTCCATTTTCGAGGGGATTACAGTAAAATGTTATTGAAGCCATGCAGAAATTGCCCCCAATCAATGGTCCACTCACAGACGTGATCGGACAGCTTACCAGAAATAATACAAAAATAATGGAGTTGTTATACAACAACACTTGCCGAGTACGATACCACAATCTATTCCAACGCGGTTTCTGCCTCCCGTCGATGTGTTTACCGTTCCGTTGACGTGATGCCAAAGGCAATCCCCGCCCCCCCCCCCCCAGCAGTATGTATGTGCCGACTGTTTGTCATAGGGTCACTTCGCCCTTCAGCTGGCAGATGTGGCTCACCCTTTTCCAGGATACACAAAGTCTTCGCCTGAAAACACTATGACCAATAATCATTGATGGCTGGGGGGGTTAATAATAATAATAATAATACATTATATTTATAAAGCGCTTTTCAAAACACTCAAAGACGCTGAAATTATGTAAATTACTTTAAAAACACTTTTTTTTTAAGGGCCGGTCACTACAACACGTGTGCCGCATGCTGTAAAAAAAAATATATATGCGACAACATCTTTTTACGTGGGCAATACATGGCTACACCCGCCGCCATTTTGATACAGATATTGGCACTTGTGCATTCTCCTCGTAATCTCCCGCAGGAGAGCAAGGGTAGTAAATTGTGTGCGCCAGCTTGTGGACCGTAACAACGAGCCCATCGCTCAGGCGCCAAACATACAAGATGGTGGGGAAACCCGGGAGGAACATGAAAAAGGGATGAAAAATCGGCCTCGGAGAGGCCATAAGAGGACTTGCGTGGGCCGGGTGGATACATCGAGGAGGAGGCCTTCCCTGGTTCCTGAGGTGCAGCTCCCCGCGGACGCCTCTTCGTCTCCAGCCCCCGACACTCGTACATCTCCCTCTCGTTGGCACAATCACCGCTCCTTCCATCTTCGGTGTGTGTGTGTCACTGCTGCCCCACTGCAACAGATGCAGCAACAGATAGTTCTCAAGGCGAGGGAAGACGTGCACGTTATTGGTTTATCCAATGGGCATATGAGCTTTCAAAGTCACCATGGTGCCTTGCTCCGAATCCCCCAATCAATCTCGGTAGTTTCTTTATCAAAACCCTCCGTGCACTGACCCACCAGCATGTGAACTGTGTCCATCTGTGGCGTCGCGTACAACATGCTTATCTTATCTCTGAGGTCCAAAGCGAGCGGTGCTATGTGCTATCATGCGCAGCATGTTGGATTAACAGGTGAGACAATAGCAGGGGGAATAAACCACAGCTTTCCACAGGGTTACGTCACTGTGGATGGGAGGCAGGCAGAGAGGATCCAAAGCCGGTGAACAAAGGCCTGCTGGTTTTTTGGGTTGGTGTGTCGGTGTCCCATTTTCTGCCTATTCAGTCCCCCACCCTGTCTTCCCACTCACTGTGACAGTACGGTTTCATGGTGGAGGGCGGGGAGAGGGGGGGGCAACTGAATGTCTCTTTGATTCTCCTGACAGTTACTGATGGATCAACATGGACAGTGTCAGCGTGTACGCTGTAGCATTCTTTGTGGTGTGCAGTGGGTGGCACAGTGATTTGGCAAACTTAATGGCTGCCTGAGTGTGTGTGTGTGTGTGTGTGTGTGTGTGTGTGCGCGCGTGCTGGACGTGTGTGCGTGTCTATCTACGCAGGGGCAGAACGAGCGAGGAAACTCGCATGCATGTTTAACGTCTATGCAAATCTGTGTATGCATACACTTGCCCCATTTAAATATTTATCTATGAATGCCGGTAAGTAAGCGTGCGCCCACACTCATGCACAGTCATCGGTGTGTGTGTGTGAGGTACCATGCTGAGTGCATGGACTGGGAGTGTATTTATAGTTGCCTACTGGGGACATCGCTGTGCGATCCTCAGCTGTGTGGCGCTGAGGGGAACATAATGTTCTCATTTGCCAGTATTGCAGTCGCTCATATATAATACATCTCCAACAGTGAATTCAGACGGGCCCCTTAGCCAAAGGGGGGGGGGGTGGGGGCTTCTTTGGCCCTGACCATACTCCTCCGGTCGTGGTCCCCGTGCAGCCTCCCGTCTCCCCCCGCCGTTTCCGCCCAGAGGAAGGACTCACCCCGTGGTGCCTTGTCATCCAAGGGCACGCGGCGCCAGAACTCCCGTCCGTGTTCCTGTTCGGCACGCCACTGCGGTCGGGAGCCACTTCTCTCCCTCTCTCTCTTTGTGGTACCCCACACGCACACGCACGCACACAAACACACACACCCACACACGCGCTTCCCTGCCACTCGCACGTTTTCACCCTAATTTATATTTCACAGGTCGAAGGGTGCTCCGAAGCTGTGGGTGTCAGAGGATTGGAGAGAAGTGGATACTGTTTCTCTCTCTCTCTCTCTCTCTCTCTCATTCTAAAACGTGTCATGCTACGTGCTAGCCTTCCCCAATGCAACAGAGTGAGAATGCAAGGCGTGAAGTGCATGCATTAACTCATGTAGAATTAGCAGGCGCTTCCAGGTGCCTAGCAGACAGACCCCCCTCTAAGTAAGGGCATTAAGCGTAAAGTGGCAGGGGATGAAATACGTGTCCCCTACTGGTACAGACTCTGGAGGATAAAGGCTCTTTCACGTGGGGATAAATCTCCTCTTTTAAGGGATCACGTTCAGATGGGGAGTGACATAAATAAAGGCTTAAGTAATGAGATTAATGAGGAAAATAAAAGCCGTCATGCGACACTGAAATATGAACGAAGAATAACAATAACTTCTATACCAAGCGGCATTTCACGCGAAGGCTTGTATTTTTTTTGGGGGGGGGGAGAAAGTGCACTTAAAAGAATTCAAAGCACACATAGGCAGCCATAAGTTTCCGATGGCACTGTTGAGAGCATGCGGTGGATTAGAAGAACTGAGTCACTGTCAGAAGAGTTATTACCCAAATACTTACGGCTGTATATCGAGTGAAAGAAAGGACAAATACTTATCTGTTGTGCCAAAATAAAGTTTTTTTTTTGTCTTTACCCACAGTACTACGTGAAATATTTCGGTTAGAAGGTGGAAATGTTTTGTCATGCGCGTCGGCGATCGGCCTGGACACCGTGTGCCTGGCTTATTATTTTTAGTCACGGATGCAACGTCTAGGTGACGGGGGGAGCAGGCACACAGGGACCGCATGGTCAAACAGGGGAACATTTGAATTCCCCTCTCGCGGTGTGACCCATTTCCTGGTCCGGGCTGTGCTAGATACAGAAGTGGAATGCCTGCTCCTGACGTGGCCACGTGGTCTTCCGAGTGTCTGAAATGTGACAACATGGTAGCCTGCTGTGCATGTCTTCATAGCACACAAATAACAATTTTCTATGTCTAAAAATAACCACATAACGAACTGTCCCATCGACGGCAGCGGACAAATGTATTTCCCCTTCATGCTTCTGGCTGTTTGCTGGCGATTTATTTTTTGAACGCCCGGACGCAGTCGAGGGAGGTTTGGTTATCACATCTGAGCACAGCGATTCGTGTGGCACCCCGTGCCAGCCATAAACACAGAAACACTGGAGAACGAGCTGAGAGTGCACCCTTCTAGCTCGCAGGATGGCTTTCGTTATGTCCCTTCACCTCCCACATAGATTCCACAAGAAACAGAGATACTTGAATGTGGATTCTGTTGGGGTCCGTTTCTGGAGTTCTATTAGAATCGGAATGCCATTTAGCAGGCCGATACCACAGGCACAGGGGAGCAGAACAGAAACCATAATAAGGTTTTTGAATGGATCTTTCAGAAACCAATTTGGAAAATGTTGAATTAAATGTAATCATGGAACGACCGTATAGCGATTTACATTTGTAATCAGCTCCCTGCACAATATGTAGATCAATATATTATGCACATTTCTCTGCTGCTATATCATGGTTTCAAGCACAAGTGTATTGCAAATGACTGCAGTGGGACGAATCGAATTAGGTCCACATTCCCTGATACCATGACTTTCGTCTTGAAGTATTTAATATGCAGACCTATGCATATGTTGATTGCTCAATTGAAGAGTTAATGCAGAACTTAATTATATCTGAGGTCGGACCACGCTAAACCATGCATTGTGCTATAACTGATGGACGTACCAATGGGATAGTGAGCTGGAGTGTGAGCGAGGAACTCTTTGCTCTTGAGTTGTACAGTGTGGCAAAAAAGCAACGTCTGGTTGGCATCGTGACATCCTTCCCACTGTCTTGTGGCCACTTATCCAAGCCACTAAATGAAAACAGGAATTGATATCCACAGAATGACCTCTGGCCTTTTCAATAGCTGAAACAAGCATCTCCACCACCACTGACTGTTTGGTGTTCCTTCATGATTTGAAGTGAGGAACTTAATTTGATCACATGATCTGGCTGGACCAACCAAGTCGAATTTGTTTGTAACATGATGTTATGCAGGAGATTAACGTATCCCTTTAATCTTCTAAGTCCGTAAATTGAATCTGTTGAGAACCATACTGATATCATCTTAATCCAATAAATACATGTATTCAAAATGGGAAAGAACACCAAGATCTGGGTCAGTCTGGGTGTTCCTTACTTGGCCAACAAAGTCAACTGAACCAGGAAATGGACCTTCTTTCTTTCTAAGGTCTGTTCCCAGTGAATCCCACATTTGACATACCTAATATAGATATTCTATATTCTGGGTCCCCACAAACCAAGTGGGACAGACATAATTGAATGGCTTTGTCAAAGCGTCTTTTTTTCTTAAGAACCTCCCTGGGACCTGCTAGCGTTAATTATCTCCCATAACAATATGGCCTAGTTTAATAATTACTGGTCCGTCCAAATATATTATTACCATGGTTCTCCCCTCAAGGCCGCTGTTAATTTTACCGCGTGAACCGTATCCACGTAGAATATGTTTATTAACATGTAGGTGTGTTGATTACAGTCACCTGTGGCTTTACCTGAGGTTACGACAGTTAAAAGTTGTCAATGCACCATTTTCTTTCCCCTCGCACAGTGGCAGTTCTTCTGACAAATGCTTCAATTATGAAGTTATAATTCTTTTTTTTCTAATATCCGGCAAGCAATTAAGGGGCACGCACTCACCAAGTGTGTCGCTTGACAAAGGGTCACTGGAGAGCGCGGTGGAGTCTAGCCTCGGTGGAGGAGCTCATAAAAGAGGACTTGGTGGTAGCTAATCTTAAAGCCCCTCTTTGATATGGTCCCTTAGCACTTGGCCCTGACTTTCATGTGTTCAATCACATCATTTTTCAAACCCTTCGGGCTCGTTCGGTCGGCCCAGACTCGGATGGCTAACTCGAAGAGGGCTGCAAAGGAGGCTGCCCTGTTTAACCTCTCCCATTTGAGGCTGGGGTTCATACAAAAAACAACAACTAGCGTCCACGTTATGACCTTTCCTTTGAAAACGCCAGTGGCCAAGTTTTCAACTTTCATAGGGGTCATGCCTCGACCGACTAAACAAATTGATAACATTGATAGAAAAGCTTGTTTGTTTTGAATGAATATTGAGCGTATTGAGTTGTAAACAGACAAAAAATGAACAAAATACAGAAATGTTAAACAAGCGTTTAGTATCTTTCAGGCTTTCTATGGCAAGCAATCACAGCACTCAGCATCTGCCTACTAAAGTGGTTGGCCATGTTGGTCTACTATACTAAAAACATGCACATCGGGCATTCAGCACTGGGACCATTTATAAAAAAGCTGTTGTCTTTACAGGCAAATACCAAACCCCTAAGATTAAATAATTCTACCTTGGCATAATTACATTTCTGGAATCAATTGTGAGGTTGATTAAAAAAAGAGAAGCTAGATCAGGCACAAATAAAGCCCAATAGCGATACAATGACACGTGCACGCATGCACACACACACACACACACACACACGCACGCACGCACGCACGCACGCACGCACACACACACACACACACACACACACACACAAACACACACTTTCATCTGGGTATTGTAGTCTTCAGCACACCCTTTTGAAATTCCCTGCCATGTGGAGCCTGTTGCAGGCAGCCTTTCATTTGAATTCCTGTCAGTTCTCATTTGAGGCAGAAGGCAGCCTGATCATTTGTCAACTGTGAGTGCCTCTCCGGCAGTGTGTCACCCTGTACTGGGATCAGCAATTATTCACTGCGCCCTACCTTGCCTCAAATATGCCTCCCATCTGACTTGTTTTCAAAGCCATATTTAATGTTGCTAATGAATTTATAGGAGGTTTCGAACCAGTTTGCATATGCTAGAGTAACAGCAGGTTAAAAAGCAATGTCTGCAATGTCTCAGTGAAGTTGCCTCAGCGTCATTAAAAGCTAACAACAGACGAGTTGTTTATACTAGCTACAAATAAATTACCTGATTGCAGAGCTATCACAACGTGGATCAGTGGAATAGACACTCATCTCCGGAGAAAGGAAAGGATGATGGCGGTAACGTTTACAGAGGCTGGCTAAATGTTTGGCTCGCTCTGTGATATTAATATGTTACCCATGCGCCGTATGTGTTATGACTCGGGGCTAAAAACAAAAGGCACTCACCGCTCGCAGTGCGTTAATTTTTCACGGCGCCGGCCAGTTAATTAAAATGCTGAATGGCAGACTTTTGGTAGCAAACACGGGATTCTGTTGTTTGACCTTTTTCTCTTCCATTAGGTGGTAGGCGAGAATATGACGCGTTGATGAATGGATAATGTATTATCATGGCTGACGGCACTCTTTGGGGAAATTAATGAGGACAAGGCGGTGGTGGGGGTGCACCGTGTACGTGCGCTCCTGGGTGAGTCAATGGACTTAACTCGATCAAGAATCCCTGAGAGCAGGTCTCTGCTGCTTTATGTAATGGATCGAGGATGAGAAAGGGGCATATTGATGAGGTAAGGAAAACGGGTTGGGACAGTAGGGCGAGTAAGAGACAGAGAGCGAGAGAGAGAGGAGAATTGATATGTGTGACAAATGGCGTTTGATATGGAGAGGAGACAGAAAAAAAGCGGGCGTACAGCGCCACTGAATGATAACGATACAGAAGATTAAAATGCCGGAGTCGACCGACCCCCGCCTGTTTTTTCTTCTTCTTTTTTTCGCGGTGTCATAATCTTTCATCGCGGAGTCATTTGAATAACGGCAGAGCTACAATCAGGGCCCCATCGCCAATAGCTCCACCTGAAACACTGTCATCACGGGAGGACCAGGCAACTGATTCACATCGGCGGAGAATGCCCATGGTGTCAATTTCTCCCTAATTGGATAGCTCATTATGGCTATAGGGCAAGGAGTATTTGACATTCGGTCAATAAGCTTGCCGTGGTGGTTAGCTAGAACTGAGACAGAAATGTTTTTGAGATGTATCGAAACACTGTCAGCAGTGTGAAGGCGGCACAATCGGGTGTAATCATGCTAAGATCTACCTTGACCTAACACATTGAGATGTGGTGTTGGGGAGCACATTTTCACCCAGTCTTCTCAAAGTTGGCACACAATTTAACAACGTTTTGTAGAGAAATCCATACATGGGAAATAATGTAGGCCTAGGTGAGATTTCCCTTCTCTAGATTGAGTGGATTTAGACATTAGATTTTTATTGTTGTCCTCACTGTGACTCACCACGGCCCATCATTATGTGAAACGTACTTTGGAAATATTATCTAATTTGTAAATAAAACTCTGAGTCTCTGTAATCTAATTTAATCAAATGCTGATGACAGACGGCGTTCTAAGTGAGCGTTGAAAAATTGCCTGTTTACACGATTGAAAAAGATTGTGCTGTCTAACATTGCGTGTCAGTATTAACCGAACATGTCCCTCAAGCCAAAGTGCAAAGGTGAGGCCACCTCGCCATTTAAGAAGTGAGACTTCCACTCCCTTGGAACACACTGGCTATGGGGTGCTGAGCGCGTGCATCTGCCATTTTCCATGTTGTAAAGTGCAAGTTTCCTTTACGTCGATGCGATGGCCCAATGGGAGAGAAGGTCGAAGGACGAACCGATATAGCAGCGTCGTGTCGCAGAGTTCCACCACATGTCCACCGGAAGCCGAGCGAGGGGAGGAAAGGGTCTGAAATAACGGCAGCACTTCAACTCAGACTAACTGAAGGGCGGGTGATGAATGGCAGGCCAGAGGAACGGACCACGGCGTGAATAGGACAGGCCACAGCCCCGAGGAAATTGCTCTTTGATAAGTCCCGACTTTCACAAATTGGCTCTCAAAGAATTGGTCTTTATTCAGATCCGCTGGTTCGGTTCCCTCGACAAATCCGGCTTTGAAAAAGGTGTGCTCGCGCTCAATAGGATAAGTGAAGTCGGAACAGGGGTTTCTATGCATTATAAGAGGTCGTGGCAAAGTGTGCTCCCGTTAGAGCACGTTTAGCTGTTTGAATTGACTTATTGGTCGTTAAAAGTAGCTTGTTCTTGCCATCACATACCCTGGAAATCTTAGTATTGAGGCTTTGTGTTCGGTGACAGAGAAGCTCTTTGTAACGCTGACCTTGGGATTTACGTTGAACGATTGAATCCTCATGAACACACACACAACGCAGGCACACACACACACACAACTGTTGCATTTTCCACCGTTGTGTGACTCAATGAGAATGGATAACTTGGTGGGTTAAATCCCATTAAATAACAAGTCACCTCAATATTTTTCATAAATAGTTTTCTGCTGTGCGGAGCGTCGTTTGATAACGGGATTACAGACAGTGTATACATGTGGACAATATAGAGAGCATGTCGTCTTTTCTCTTCTCCCTTTATATCACAGCAAACTTTTACAGCTCCCCTTGCAGGCGAATTTATTGGACAGCAACAAAAGGATTCAATTGAAACCCCATTAACTGGGAGGGGAGCATTGCCGTGTCTGCAATATCAATCATGGTGTTGTCTGTGCAGCATCAATGTTCCTTGGGAGACATAAAGTTGTTTCTGACTTGATTCTCTCGAAACCGTCGAACATTCTAGAAGCATCTTTGTGTAACGGGGTGGCACGTTATTGATTCGCCATTATTCCGGGTGCATTGTTATGTACTCCGGTGTGTGAGTCCGACATTAAAGAAAGAGAAAAAAAAACGTCCTCGAAGCCATTACGGTGCAGCCCATTGTGACGGTAGGAGTCGGAGTAGTTTCTTCGCTCGCTCCTTCGTTCTTTTAAAACGCCAATTTTTTGCCGAGGATGTTCTTTGTGTTTTAATCCTAGTTTCAAAAGAAATCTTCTTTTAATTAATTCACATTTCAATCATCTCTCAAAGACTATAAATATTCACAATCCCACCTATGACTTATGGTACTATATATCTATATAACTTACTATGTATCTTTCAAAAAGCATTTTGTTTTTACACAAGCATCTAATAGAGTCATTCCTTATTTAAAGCAAACTTTTAATGTCATCGTTATGGGAACATCTCCGACAAAAAAGGGACAAAATGCACTTGGCATAAGCCAACCTTGAAGGCGCGGTTGGCAAAAGCACTTGGACATTCAGCTCACAGAACAAAATAGCAAGCAGAGGCAACAGGCGGCTAAAAGCTAAAAGATTCTTTAACAAGGTTGTCACCATGGCAATGGGTCTGGTAGGTCTAGCCATACATTTTTCTCGCTTGGTGGGATCATTGGCAAGCAACGTGCCAGAATAGTCAAAGGTGTTCACCCACCATGAACTTAAAATGTATTATCTACTTTAAACTATTATAAGCACATTATGAGGATATTTTTGGCTCAAGTACACTGTTCCTATAGCAAATGAAAGCCCAACCTGACAGCATTGAGAAGTAGCCTGTGTTGATGAAACACAGATCCATTCCAAAGCATGGTTTTCCTACTTGGGCAAACGGCATAAGGGTTCAAACAAGGTTAGGAGTGCGTCAGCACAGTTTTGCGTGCGTTTGGAAACAGCAAGTAGGACATTTCAGTTGCTATGTCATTTGTGTCACCAGGCATATCATCGGATAAGGCTGACTTCCAGAGACACAGATCACTGCTGGTTCATCCTTCCCACCCTTCTCTTGCAAAAACTCTCTCTCTCTCTCTCTCTCTCTCTCTCTCTCTCTCTCTCTCTCTCTCTCTCTCTCTCTCTCTCTCTCACACACACACATACACACGCACACCCCTCTCTGATCCGTTTCCTACACACACAGACAGACACACACACACACACACACACAGTCTGAGTCATGCGACAGGGCTCCAACTTCGACGGAGACACAAGGAATCCTCCTGTAGGGCGCTGTGGCTTCTCCTCGTCACTCCCTCTCCCCCTGGGAGCTCCCGCTGGTTTCCACGTCGCTTTGTTTTTATGTAGGACAGTCCGCCCCGTTCAGGGGAGGGGGCGAGGGGGCGCGTCACAACGTTGCCGTGCTTCAGGAAACAACGCCGATAAGACCTCGCGTTCAAAGAGTCGACAAACGAGCGAAGCAAAGTGTTAGTGTAGCACAGATGTTCGTATCATGGTGCATTAGGGGGAGAATAGGAGGAGGATGCTGTACCTCCATTTCTATTTTGGAGTAACAAAAAAATTTTGCTCCGGATCGCATGTCTAGCACTTGATCCTAATCGGAAGTTGGGATGAGACCAATTTTTCCTAATTCCATAGCACAGCTGAGGGGAAAGTGTGTGCCCTGAATATGCCTGGTGATTAATATCAATGGTAGAGCAGGCTCTTTTTTATGATGACTAAGCACTTTTCCACTCGGAATCATTGGACACGGCCGGGGAATAGATCTTTAAACTACTTAGGGAATTAGCCGCATACACAATTGGCGGAAGGGAGCGGATTATCATTTAGCACTAGGGATTTTGAGACGAACTGTCCCTTAATGTTAGCTTTACCGTAGTTATCACAGCCTTGTACAAAATAAGAAAAGGCCCACCCTTCAAAAGGTACTAAAAGGAGGCGCCACTAATTACACAATGACTATTAGTAATACAAACATCACAAGTGCCTCATTAAAAGTGCCAGCCTAATTGAAACCAAAATACAGTGGCCCTGACGAGAACAGAAAGACTTGAATTCTAACAAGGGCGTTGCGAAACTCAACAGCCTTTCCTATTACGTTGGCGGCATCTTTTCAGAGGTCATCCTTTGTTCTTTGTTCCTTTTTCTTTTTGGGTGAGTGGGTGGGTTGGGGGGGGGGGGGGTCCTAGGAGGGTTACAAGGACAATCTTTCCCTTTTGCATCATCTATGTTCATTAAATAAACCATTAGAAGTCCCGTGTCACTTTGTCCTCTGTGCCGGGGCGCTGGGTGTGCCTCCGAGTTCGGGTGTTATCTAACATCCTCCCCTGCTCCAGTGTATCGAACCTCCCTCAACCTTGCCGCGGCTGGCGTCATTCCACTGAGAGAGAGAGAGAGAGAGAGAGAACAGCACCTCGCCGACAGCGGCGCTCCGTCCGCAAGGCCCCGCCGCTCATTAGGCGACACGCTGGGCTAACGTGGCAATGACACCCCCCCTTTGAAGTCCCCGCTAACGACGTCGAGCCTAAACCGGGTGAGGAGCGTCGTACCAACGGGGACGACGGCATCGGGAACAGTCGACAAGAGCGCTGCTAGCATCCAACCCCCTCCCGCCTCCTCAAAAGAAAATAAAGAGATTTTTATTACTATGCAAATAACTTGAGGTGAAACCTTAAACCAGATATCGATACCAGATACCCTAGACTTGCCATGTTTTCTGTTTAGTGCCAGTGTATGTGTGCGTGTGTATGTGTGTGTGTGTGCATGTGTGTATGTGTGAGAGTCTCTGTGTGTCTGTTTGTATTTGAAATGGTGGCATTTATGGCCTTTTCAGGCCAGAAAGGGAGGGATAGATAAGAATAGCCATATGATCTGGGATTTAGGAGTGAGGATGACTCGAGCAGAGCTGCCACTCTGCTCGTACACTTAGCTGCTGCTTTGCTATTACTCCTGCTGCAGAGAAACTTGACTGGGGGTTGCCATAGAAACTGGAATTACCTAAAGCTCGATAATAACTAAGCAGCAAGCCTTTTTTTTCCACTTTCTGCCTCTGTGAAGCACAGAATTTCATTTTTGGAGTGCATGAGTGAGAGAGCAAGTGCATATGTGTGTGAGTGTGTGTGTGTGAGTGGGAATGTGTGTGTGAGTGGGAATGTGTGTGTGTGTGTGGGGGGGGGGGGGGTGTCACTGTGAAATGAAATGCTCGAAGAGCCAAATCCCCAATATTAGGGTATGTAATTCAATCAGCGAGGCAAGTTGCCCGATCAGCAGAGTCCTGTAGCAAAGCAAGGAGGAAGCGTTGGAGTCTGTGACCCTCCAATGTGTTGTTTAAACATGCTGCGTTTCCACGCTCAGGAATCCTGGCACGAGAACCCACCAGCACAGACCGTGTCTGGGAGTTTCCGTTTCGAACGGGCGGACCAGCCGGGGTCCTGACCCAGGACGAGGACGCGGACCTGGTGTTACGCTCTGACATATGTAAAACTCTTCAAATGCCACTAGCACTCTCTGCCATTAGGGGGATGGACACAAAGAGCTGTTAGGCCAATTAATTTAAGCCATCTCAAATGGCACCTCTCACATGAAAAATAATACCTCTGCCTGTGGTTTAAATTAGATGCCCCCCCCTCCATCCACTCACCCACACACCCTTTTATGTCTAAGTATTAACTACATCACATAGTACAGGGCCCTACTGAAACTTTACAAGGTGATTAAACATTTTAAGACAAACACAGATACACACATGTACTCTCTCACACACAAAAACACACACATATACATGGATTTTATAAAAAAATAATTATTGATTTCATTTTTTGGTATAATAACCGTCATTACATGAAGAGTATCTCTCTTGTCGTGCCCCACTGTGTTACTTATCAATGCTTCCAGGCTGTTCCTCGGAACGGCAGATAAGATCTGGGATGATCCTAGAGAGAGAAAGGCCTAATTTGCAGGGGGGAAACTGTGCGTGTCGGCAGGTAAGACTTCGGATGGCGAGCCTCCGACTGTGAGCACCACCGCTAATTGCACTAGACTTGACTGCTTAATTGGAGATAGTACCTAGCCTAGCCCCGGGTGTCAGTCGGGTCACGCGGCGTAGTCAAAAGAGGCAGACAACAAATTAATCATTCAAAATGAGAAACGCGCCTCCACCCACTCACCCGTAGTTGTCGCAAAAGATATTGCAGAGAATCCCCCGTCTCCCTCCGTAAGCTGATGCGTGGAACGGAGCCTTATCTGTTTCTGTAGATAGACATATCTGCCATTGGATATCACGGCCGGGGTTGCGAAGTTGACAACGTGCATGAATCTGAGCTCTCCATCTCGTTTTATATTTCTAGACATTTGAATTTGCACCTGTTCAGCCGGAGTCCTTGGGACATTGAATTATTCGAAAGGCACAACAAATACTTTCCTTCTGAACAGGGTTCTTAATGAGGTGTTACACCTGGGAAAGGCTGGCCTTCTCCCAAACATAACCGTCTGTCTTTAAGCATGCTTCTAAGGGAAAAGCAATAAAACACGGAATGTCTGATTCTCTGAGTTTGAAATAGTTTGGGTAAAAAAAAAAAAAGAAACGCTTCCCTCCCCTGTCTTGCCTCACCCGCCTCTCTAAATCTCCCGCGCCATGGTGGCTGTCCTGATTCGTTTTCTTTAAATGGAAGTCCCCTCGGTGACCGAGGTTCCCATGGCGCCCGCCGCCAGAGTAGAGGCCTTTAATACGTCGCCCTCGCTCAGGCAGCCTCATTTCGGCTGGGCCACCCGATTGGACCCCCGAGTCCTCATTTGGATGATTCCCTCCGCTCACGTCCCGGCTCTGGAGGCTGCGCTCGCTGTGCTTGCCGTTGAAAGATAGGTTAATTGCCCATGCAATTTGAAATGCAGAAGACACAGCGTATTGATGGTAGACCAATGTGATTTAGCTCTATGTGGGCTGTGAGTGAATCGGTGGATGGCGCGGAATCTTTCTGTGATCTGACACTCAGTGTAACCCGCGTGTAGCAATGTAGGTGGATGCTGAACACAAATGCTCCATCTGACATGGCACTATTGCTACAAATTACCAGTACTTGTACTTATTTCTTTCAGGATGTGAGAGGCATTTTATGTGACGATGGATACTACCACTAGTGCGTGTGAACATAGATCAGCCAGTTTCCACATTGCTCAGTGGAGAAATTCCATTTCAGGGTTCACTGGCCTTTCGGAAGTCATTGAGCTGGGGCAGCTGGGTAATGTATGCCCTCATAAAACTTGTCTGTTGAATCAATTTCCCTATTTCAATTACCTCCATTATGAAAGTACGGCACCGGGTGCCACACTGGACTTCACTACATGTGAATGTTTGCCACAGGGTGTGATTTTAGCAGATAGAAAAGTCCTAAACGAAAATAACTAAAGCTTATTCTCCCCACACCCACTATCCCCTCACAAATCTTAATGCCCGTTTTTATTTTGCAAAGTTATATATGCAGAGGAGATCCATCAAGTGGTGATCCGGGGGACTGCCATCATATCTTTTAGAAGTACAGTGGACCAAAATATAGTGGCTGTACAAAGCATGACTGACCAAAGAAAGTAAGAAAGTCGTTTGGTATAAAGTTAGTAAAGTAAGTTAATAAACAGCTAATATGTCTTGTGTATATACAGTTCAATCTATGTTTGGCAGGAAGAAAAATACCAGCAGGTATTCACATTGGCTCTTTGGGATGTTATAGTCTAAGCTGCCGTTAGCAAATGCAGTATCGTATCTAATTCAGCAAGAATGCAATTGCAAGTTTGCCCAACTTTTCCACACACAGCGATTGAATTCAACAGCTCCAGTGTGCAGTCTACGGTCTCCGCTCAGTAGTCTCAGATGTGTGAACAGATTTTTCTGGTGGCCATCCACCACAGTCAATGAGTCTACCCCCACCCAAGAGGCGCGCCATGTTTCATCGGTGAGGGCCAGACTCAGCAGGACCATCTGCAGATGACTCCATGCTACGTTGGGGTGTCGTGCAAGCTAAAAGTGGGACAGGAGAGCCGCCGTACATTGCAATGAGACTCAACCACAGTGAGAAGGTTGCCATCGACGAAAAGGCCTCACAAAACGATCCACAGCTTCCTCAAGGTTTCCCGCCATGGCAAAATAGCAAAAACAGTGCCGATGCTGAAATGATGACCAAAAAAACCCACCTGTCCAACCACACCGAAAAAGAACGGAGAATAAAACACAAAGCGAAGTCGAATAAACAATCTTTTCAAGATTACAGCGCTAGACGTGGAGAGCGGCATGTCCCCTCCACTCTGCCTTTCCTTCGCCCTGATCTGCTGTCAAGGCTGGCAGATTCTTATATAACCGCTAGCCAGCTGAAGCCCTGCTGATGGGAAGGGTCTCGCTAACAATGCGGTGAATCGAGTCTTGTCTCCAAATTAAGGCATGGTTACAAGAAAAGGAGAAAACCGTAAAAAACGAAGCAAGGTCACCGAACATGCACAGGTGTGCATAGAATGTATTTTAAATCTAAAAAACGACTCATCAGGTATGGTGGAGGCAACTCCTTCTGTATTATGATGCACGTATTTGCTTTTGTTTAACTGTGTTTATCTTCTTTTTTTTCAAAGACGTGTCCTCCAGACAGTTCCATTCCGACAGTTATGGGCGAGACTATCCATATGAACTATCCATATGAGCTATGTTTACAATGCTGTGCTTAGGATTTCAAGTGTTGTACACATGACCCAAACACTTGGCGTCAGAGATCATTGAACTATGTATGTGTACCTGTTGTAATTACCTAAACCCCCCTGCTTCAGAGTCTGAAAGTTCATGTAGTGGGGAACTATGCATGTCTACCTTTTATCATGGCCCAAATACCTGGCCTCAGGACGTGGTGTTTCATGTATCAGGCAAACATGTATGTGTAGCTATACCGATGACCAAAGTATCTGGCTTTATTTCATGTAGAGGGAACTATGCATGTCTACCTGTTCTTATGACCCAAACACCTGGCGTCAGTGCCGGGTTTCATGTTTCATGTTACAGCGAAATGCGAATGTTTCTCGGCGAACTGCAAAAGATGGGAAAATGGCCCCCGGCGGAACATCACCGCGGTCGTTGGAATTGAATCCACATTTTACTCCCGCTGCATGGGCTTTGCCTGCGATGACCACAAACCCTTCGTCGGTATCTATTGACCGTGCACGTGAGTGCGAACGAGACGACAAATTGCTGCACGTGCGTTAAGGCGGCCCCCCCCCCCCCCTGGGAGTGCTTCTAATATATGTATGCTCGCCTTGACCCGGGCTTTTGTTACACGTCGCCTCCCCAGGATCTCTCCGTCAATAAAGACACAGTGTTTGGTGTCTCTCTCCCACCAATTCAATTTGTCTGCCCCTTTTGCGAGCACTTCTGGAGACGGGAGAGGGACGTACGCTCCGTCAACGGCAAACGTAATCGAGTGCCGCCCTGGGTGGGTTCCTGCTCCGTTGGTTTGTATTCAAGATGGGGTTGGCGCCTCGCCTCAGTCGGCGGAGAGTCGTTAGCTCTGATCTACGGTGGCGGCTCCGTGCACCAATCGAGTTTGTTTGGGTCGCGTTCCTGCAGGAATTTTGAGCAACATGTAATTATCAATGGATTTATACCCCCAAGACACCCAGTCCATTCTGGCCAGTGCCTCAGTCTTTCTCCAAATAATGACTTAAATGAATCTATTTAGAGCCCAGGCACAACACATTGCTAAACAAAGAGCTAGGCACCCGGTAAGAACAATATCATCTATTATTGCAGGTGCCAACTCCAACGGGGAATGTAAGCTGCAAAAAAATAAAGCCAGAATTGTTTTTGAAGTAATTTCTGTTTGCAATTGTCACAATCACAATGTCTGGACGATTAGTGTGAGCAATCATTTCACATGAATCACCTTTTTCCGCTGGTTGGACGTTGATCAAAACGAGGTGCACAAGTGTGGTCCTGCCATGCAGACCGGGTTTGTGCTGATCGCGTGGCTTTGACCTCCTCTGTGCGGCTGACACACACCAAGCCCCGGCCCGTTTTCCATGACTCAGTGCTCGGTGACACCATCCTTGCCCTTCTACCTGACATTTCTTTGAACCTTGCTCAGGAGTTGGATGGCCAGTCACAGAGTTGTTCTAAACTGATGTTGATGCAGGGGACCGGTTGTGTCAGCTATGGTTAGCGTTGCTTTCATCTTGGCATCTGTTAAATAACGTTGATCCCAAGCGCCTTCACACACTTGGAATTTCTTCCACGTCTTGTAGGTAAGCTCTGCATAAACACCGTTTGCATAAAAAAATATAAAAGATCCATCCTCTAGGTATTCATGTTTTCATGAGTAGATATCAGGGAAAGTGTGCATCTGAGTGGTACCTTCACAAATAACCGAAGTGCACGCGTGCCGGAGACACACACACACACACACACACAGAAACACTCCCGCACATCCAAGCACATTTTCGTCGACCACATACGAGCCAACAAGCAAATAGACGCACACTTATTTCACCCTAGCAACCCAGCCTGCACTGGCACAACAACGGGGAAGCACAACACGTGAACACGAGTAATCCTTCGGAGGCTGGGAAAAGGGGGTGGGGCGGGCGCTTCGGTTAAGGATGTAGCCGGCTCCAGATACATAATGAAAAGTGCAAGCGCTGTCATTTCTGTAGATAAAAAGAGTTGTGATGGGAGCCGGAGACAATAGCAGCCCATTAATCTTGCCGACAAGCCGCGTGGCGGAGGCACTCCCTCGCCCAGGCTGAAGCCCCCTTCACGGCTAGGCCCTTCTCCGGCTCCGCACCGCTCTGATTCATGCAGGCGCTCTACTTTATCGCTCGACTTGATCCTTGTTTGTCATGGAGAGTGGATATCGGAGAGCAAGGTTTCAATTAGAGTCAGCCGGTGTCTTCACGTTTTGTCAAGAACACTTCACTGGCTACAGGGACTCCCTTTTTTTTTTCTTCTTCTTCTTCTACTTCTTCTTCAAATCCGAGGTGGTTGTGAAAGTGGGGGTTCTTTTGACAGACCATTTTGTTTCCTATGGAAATGCATATTGAGTGCAAGAGGTGATTTTGTTTTTATTTATTTGTGAACGTATACACTTTTCAATTCCTGTATTTTTGTTCTGTAATTGTTCTTTGGAACTTCTTCACTTCTAAAGCTCTTTAATTTGACCTTGGTTATCCCTTCACACACCATTTAGTCTGCCTTGCCACAATTCTTTTTCACTTTCAATGCATTGTGTGGCACATCTCTTCTTTAACCTCACTCTCTTTCCCAGAAAGGGGAGTGCATCGATGGCCTCTGTGTGTCTCTGTAACTATCGAGGCGAGGGGGAGCTCGTAAGGAACTCTTAATGCGGCCCCTGACAAGTGCCTCCGTCTTTACTAACGATGACAGAGGAACTTCCCTGCACAAGCAACTGCATCAGTCTCTCTCTAAGCTGGTGTGTGTGTGTGTGTGTGTGTGTGTGTGTGTGTGTGTGTGTGTGTG
>JAVQJS010081791.1:0-20558 GCA_036024795.1 Galaxias rostratus
GTCTGGGATCCTTGCATGTCAGTGTGTGCTGGTGTGGTTGTTGTGTGTGTGTGTGTGTGTGTGTGGGTGTGTGTGTGTGTGTGTGTGTGTGTGTGTGTGATGTGATGTAAGCCACAGAGAAGACCCCAGGAGCCTGGTCCCAAGCCGTTTATTCTCAACATGCTCAGTAGGCAGCTGTTCCTTCAACAAGCCACATGTGCCTCCTCACAGAGGCGACTCAGAAACGGACACAATGTCAGACATAGCAGATGTTACACCTAAAAGATAATGTCTGAAGCAGAGTTGCCAAAAATCATAGGAGACAAGCATAACAGAATCACTGTTTGAACCATCAACTGAACAAATAAGGTGACCTGACGCGACATAAACCCCAACACACAGTCCGCCAGCGGAAACGCTAATGGGAGAGATCCTTTCATAATCCAACGGAACATTACAGTCATGGCATTATAAAGTCATGGTCTTAATCCAGGAAGGGTTTTTCAAAAACAACTTATATCCATACTAGCAGAAAAGTATATTATCAATTTTACTTGAACATGCACTGGAGATCAGTCAAATACTAGATTTTATGGTCGGACGCAGATGTAACGCAGGGTGTTCATTACTTTATTTCATTTTTTTTTACCGTTGAAAGAAAAAGGCTGAAGGCGGTAGGGAAACCCCTTCGTTTAATTTTGTACTGAGAAAATTTTGTCTTGGTGCTCTGCTAGAACATCTCCAACTGAATTGGACGCAGTCCTCCAGCGTTGGGAAATAGCCTAATTAACCTTGGTGTAATTAACAAGAGATATAAACCAATTGTCCTGCAGGCACAATCCTACTCCAAATGTGAAAATAAGGCTACATCTTAAATTGGCTAAATCAAAACACAACGGCAATTTTCACTTGCAAATAGATAATAAAAAAGGCCTGGATGAACGAATCGCTGTAGGGACGCTATTACAGATACCTGAATTGAACATTATCGTTCGAACTCTCCATCAACATAAAAAAAATTACAATAGCTTTATCAAGCAATTCCGATTACTTTTAACCATTCTGTAAGCGTTTTGAAACAATCCCACCGTTTTTTACACAGTTTTACAATCGCAAGACCTGTTCATATTCATATCACATAAAAAGGAACCTATGAAATTATAGTCCCAGTCTTAGACAACAAAGAGGGAGAGGACCGCAGACAGGCGGGAAAGAACTTTGATGTCAGTCTTACCAGGGAGTAGAGTCCATCCACCGGCTTCACTCACTCCCAGTCTGTCGCGCGCCCCAAACTCTCCTTGGCCCGGTATTCCATCTGCGTGCGGTGAGCTATTTCCCACTCGCTCACCTCAGTGCAAAATGTAGGCTTCCAACAGTCTGATAAACCAAATCGGGTGCACTGTTAGGGTCCACCGTGAGAGGTTTTTAAGTTTTTTTCAAACGGAAAAACAAAGTTAAAGAACAACGGCTCTACCCCAGTCAGAAGCTCATGCATCCCCGTCACAGCTTGACTTGCTCTGCAGCGCTAAGCACCAGAGTTCAGGCTCACCAGGGGGAGTTGGGGCACGTGATCGCCTGCGCTCACACTTTGCATCTTGTGGTATCCGTTAATGTCTCCGTTCGTGGATGCATGTTAGTTCTTTCGCCGGCGACACTCGGAAAGAAGAAGTCGTGAGAGAACAAAGCGGGCCGGCAGGTGGGGAGGGAGAGGGAGGAGAGAGCAGGTATGGGTGGGGGAGCTCTGAGAGGCTCGTGGTTTAGGGCAGACAGAGATGTATCTCCGAGCTATCATAACCCTCCGCAAGAAGCTCACATCAAACATTTAGAGGACTTGAGGAACACGGTTAACATCTAGGACAGACACACACACGCGCGCGCGCGTGAAACCACTTTATACAGCTAGTACTCTATGAGAAGAGAGTATAAAAAGAGTGTGAGAGTTACAGTAAAACAATCATTTTGTGGTTCCTTCCCATTTCTTTCAGTTTTTGTTTACCCTTTTTCTTCTCATTTATCCCTCTCAGTCTCAACCGACAAACCTATTTATATCTGTCTTACTTACACAAACACAAATGCGCGCACATACGCACGTGCACGGATGTAGCAGACTCGTGCAGCAGCAATATTCTTTCTGCTTGACAGAAACATTTCATGCATTTTTTACTCCAACCCTGTCACCGTGATGATCTTGTACTCTCTATCTCTCTGTTTACACAAGTAACAGGAACACAGCACACACACCGAAATGTGTAAAACACTTCACCACACACTATCAAGTCATTGCAAGCATCTCTCTACCACACAAACTCACCGAGATGCACAAAACAAACAAAAAACACTGTGTTATCGATGGATGATGAGTATCTAGGCCAGCCATTATTATCAGACTGTGATAGGCTGCCCTGGGGCGTGTTACCATGGTGACCACTACATAATATAATCTGTGAGGAAGTGTTTTATACCATGTCAGTTTTGCTCTCTAAGTTCCTCTGTGTGTCTACAGCATATTGTGTGTGTGTGTTTGTGTGTGTGTGTGTGCGCGCGCGCGAGCGTGCATGTGTCCAATTACCCAGCTGGGCATGCGTTCACACACAGTCACACACTTAGTTACACTCAGTAATGTGGTGATTGGATTAGGGATCAATAGCCATGATCAGTATGCTCTATCACCATGACGACAGCCTCAGGACACATCCTCATATTGAGTGTGACCAAACAGAAAACACACGCGGGCATAACACTTTAGCAGTAATAACCAGGATGCCAAAAAGCTGACTGGAAACACACAGCACAAGGCTTGAGTGAACATTATTAACTTCCTTTCCGTTCTCAGTGTTTTCCCCCTCCCCATCGCTGTATTTTGTCTTGCAGGTGGATCACATGCTTAAAAGACAAGACCCATCATCCACTCCTGAGCTGCCGCCCTGCACCGTTCATTTTGTACAACCTGGACAGCAGCTTATGAAACAATATAATACAAAACATGAATGATATCTTTCTTATCTACTCACACACAGACACAGCAGACTTTGTGACTTACTAGATATGTTCGGAGGATAGACAAGAGTGGAAGTATAGGGAATTTAACAAGCACAAGAAAGTAAGAGGAACAGTCGTGCGTGTGAGAGAAGAACCTTCGACCGGAGTAAGTTGCCTAGCAACCTTTGGCCTTGATGACAGGAAATGATGTCATTGTAATACACTGTCACACACACATATAGTATATTGCAGAGATAATAAAATCATCTAGCTGCTTGCTCCGGTAGATTAAAATAACAATGCATTGTTATGAGCTGGATTCTTTTTAAAACAATACACTAATCTGTTCTAATGGCTAAGCTCCTGTGTCCATTACTGTTGATCCAGCCAACCATCCAGCCTCACCAACCCATCACATTCAAAGGGTCCAAAATGCTGTGCTTTAATGCTCCGCAACACATCAAGTGTGGACTGCTCTAAAAGTCTGCTGAGCACTTCCTCTCCCGTTTCCACGTTCCCCACCACCATCCCACTCAACCGTCTAATTCAAAGCTCCAACACAGACCATACAAACTCGCACAAGGTACGGCCATCTGTCCCAAAGAGCAGGATATGCTGCAATCAGAAGGTCAGAAAATAGGGATATATTTTTAATAAATAGGACACTTCCTCTCTGGAAGAAAGCATCCTAATATTAGGCTTGTCATCATGGGATTTTGATCAAGTTCACCAGCTCCATCTTGTGGCCTAAAAGCAGTTATTTTGAACTCAGATATACAGTATAAGGGTATTTGTCTTGCAGCAGAGGCAGAATTTATATACATGTCTGACTGAGGTATAGGCGCGTTTCCTGGTGGTAATTGGTGAACATTGCTAAACCACATCAAAACTATTCATCATCAGATAATTGGTTATATGGTACAGTCCAGGAGACAGTTCACTTTGCACACGTACAAAAATTTATAAATAAGGTCACAATTCAACAAAGTATTTAACCTCAAATAAATTAAAGATAACTTTGATAATTGCAAATGTGAAACCTTACTTTTTGAAGACAAATTGCAAAATAATAAAGCACAACAGTCAATCAAAAAACAACAATTCTTTAAATTCTTTAAATATGGCCTTTATTTGCTGTTTGTATTATAACCAGGAAATAAATTGAGACAAACAATTGTTGAGAAATCCAAAAAAATCCTTTAATAAAAAAAAGAAACGCTAAACTTAAGATCAACCTTCCATTGCTCTCTCCACTGCCTGAGTCACAGTTGCATGATAGAAATTATACACATGCAATAACACATCAACCCTTCCCCCATCTCACTGTCTCTCTCACACTCACGCACGCACGCACGCACGCACGCACACACACACTCCCTTTGTCACAGTCATAGAAAGCTGTACACCACATTACAAAAGAACATGGACACTGATCAACCACGTCGTTGATGGTTGTTTTTACACCAACATACATTCCCACACAACAAATAAGATCCAGTGTTGAGTTCATCTGGGCGGTACACTAGATAAAGTCCACCTGCGGAGACACTGCAGAACGGGGGGGGGGTTGCACACATTCTTCAGCATGACCTTCAAACGCACACAAGGATGTGATCTAAACAACAACTAACCAGGAATCAATGCAGGTGGGGTTCATTCATTTACAGAAGCAATTCACAGGCAGAAAAGGAAACAAACTGTGCTCCTGATGGATCAGGAACAACTGGAATCACATCCCTGAGTACAGTATGCATGGTCACGTCATGAGACATGAGGGCCACAGAAGCATGGCAGGCCTGGCATCCGTCTCGACCTTCAACGCTTTTAAGAGAAGGGGGCCCAGTGACTGACCCCAGCTTAGACAGAAACACTGGGACAAGGTGAATCCCCGAAGTCAGTTCCCAAAGTAACCATGGCCTTACTACAATAACAGGTATTAGATGAGAACAAGTTCCACGGCACCATATTCAACGTGCCGGATGGTGGTTTTGAACACTAAGGCAAGCATATTACAAAAGAGCTATCCAGCTTACGCGGCAAGACCCTTCTTCCTGCTCTTGTCTGGACTGCCGTCGTCAATGGCTACGCTAACAGTGGCTAGTTGACAGCCGGGGCCTCGGCTGCCTTCTCCGTCGGCTTCTCCTCCGCCGCCTCCTTCTCTTTGTTCTTCTTGTGTTTCTTCTTCTTGTGTTTGTGTTTGTGTTCTCGGCCCTCTTCCTCGCCCTCCGTCTGCTTCTTGTGCTTCTTGTGCTTCTTATGCTTCTTGTGTTTCTTCTCCTTCTTCTTCTTTTCTGCGGTGGTCGCCGAGCCGCTCTGGTTGCTGGGGGCGGGGCTGTGAGAGTTGGGGCTGTGGGAGGGGCTATCGCTGAGGCTCCTCCCGCCCTCGGGCTCCGAGCCCTCCCCCTCGCTGTAGTCGGGGACGAAGGCGGCCTCGTCGGTCTCCCGGCCCAGGTCCGAGCACAGGCGCTGCCTTCTGGGCTCAGGGCCTCGCCCCTCCTCCCTGGCCAGTCCTCCTCCTCGCCCCTCCTCCCTGGCCAGTCCTCCGCCTCGCCCCTCCTCCCTCGCGCCTCCCCCTCTTCCGTCCTCCTTCCCCCCTCTAGTCTTGGCTGCTTTGGTAGAGTCTGGCTGCCCCTCTCTCGACGCCTTGCCCTCCTCCCTAGTGCCCCGGACTCCTGACGCTTTCTTCTCCTCCCGTGAACCCGTTCTCCTCTCCAGCTTTGCTCCTGCTCTGCCTACAGTCTTGCTAGGTTTGGGTGGGTCAGGCGGTCTCTGCGTGACCTGGCCTCTAGAAGGCGCCGGAGGGGTTTCCCGTTGCCTGGACACCACCACTCCATTCTCCTGGCCTGCCGACTTCTCCTGCTCCTCCTCCTCCTCGTCCAGGTCGTCTCTCTCCCACTTGGAGCGTGGAGGGGGTTGGATGAGGGCCTGCTCTGGCCCCCGGGGGCCCTCTCTCTCGGGAGGGGGCTCTGGGCTGCTGTGGGGCTGCTCTCTGGACTTGGACACCACGCTTCTCTGCTCCGGGTCGGGCTCGGGACGGTCCTCTGCTGGCCGGCTGCTGGAACACGACCACACATCAGACCTCAATCAGGAACATGACCACACATCAGACCTCAATCAGGAACACGACCACACATCAGACCTCAACCATGTACCCAAACACACATCAGACCTCAATCAGGAACACGACCACACATCAGACCTCAATTAGGTGTTTGTGGCAGAGCTCACATTGTTACTTATGGTTACATAAAAGTACAACACACACTCTTAGTTCACAGACTCTTAGCTCACCTAGAACATAACCGCTCTTGCTCCCAGGAAATACAGCAATCTGCCTCAATAAGTCTTTCTCTCTGTTTGGTTCTCTCTGTGTCGAGTCTCTTGTGTTTACAAAGAGAGCTGCAGGTGTCTGTACCTGGGATGAGGCGGAGCTATGCTCACCTGTGTGAGGACTGGGGGTGGCGGGGCGGAGGCTTGCGGCTGGTCCTGGATCTGCTGCTCTTCACGGCCCGCTCCTCGCTCTCTTTAGTCGCTGCTGGAAAGACGGGAGAGCGTCGCTACTGACAGCCTTTTATTGTAACTTGGTCAGTCAGTCAGTCAAAAACACGCACGCACGCACGCACGCACGCACGCACACACACACACACACAAACTTAATTACCAGCTCTGTGTGCAGAAGCCATGGATTTGTCTCCTGAGGACGCACTTCGCTCTGCTCTCTCCCTGGACACATCCCTGGGTTAGACAAGAGAGTCAATTAGACAAACGATAGCCTCAGTTACATCTAATGAAGTCAGGTCATGATCCTGTGTGATTACTGCAGTGTAAGTAAAGGCCAGCAGGGACCACACGGACGGGAGCCCACCTTTCCGCTTTGCCGGGCCTTTCCTCAGCCGCTCCGCCCGCTCCTCTCTCCTTGGAGGGCGCGGCGGGTTTCTCCGCCGGCTCCCCCGTCCTCTTCACGGTGGCGGACTTCTCCCCGATGGTCATACGATCCAGAGAGACGGAGCGTCCTCCTCCTCCTCCTCCTCCT
This sequence comes from Galaxias rostratus, assembly GCA_036024795.1. NCBI lineage: Eukaryota > Metazoa > Chordata > Actinopteri > Galaxiiformes > Galaxiidae > Galaxias > Galaxias rostratus. The sequence continues at coordinate 6,992 of JAVQJS010081791.1, forward strand.
CCGGACGAGCTCTTCTTCTCCGTCCTCACGGACCGCTCGCCGTCAGCCGCTCCCCTCTCCAAGGTGACCGCCACCCGCTCCCGGTCCGGCCCGGGGGCCCTGTCTCTCTCGGGGGCCGAGGCCCTCTCCCCGGCGCTGGCCGGCCTCTCCCGGGAGCCTCCCGTGTCCTTGGAGCCTCCCCTCTCTCCCAATGCGTCTCTGTCCCTGGAGGCTCCCCTCTCCTTGGAGGGCGATCTCTCCTTGCGGGTCTCGGCTGGCGCTGGTGGCGGTGCTAGGGCGGCCCTGGCGGATCGCTCTCCTCCTCCTCCGGAGGCCGGGTCGGGTCTGTCCGAGGGAGGGGGGGTCCGTCTCTCCTGCGCCGGGCCGGCCAACCTGTCCTGGACCGGGCTCTCCACGCTGCTCTTCCTGCCCAGGTCTCGGTTCAGTTTGATCCTCCGCTGGGCCAGAGGCTTCACCTGCAGACAGCCACAAACATTAAACATGTTGAATAGGAACCATCACAGCAGGGACTTTACAAGAGGAGGAAAACCTCCTATGTAGGATACCTGGAGGTCCATGAGGGGTCTGATGGAGCCCCGCTCGGCTTCAGCCCTGGCCGCCTCACGGCTCCCGGGCATGGGGAGCAGGCTGCTCCTCTCAGGCAGGCCCGGGGGTCGCTGCATCTGGAGATGAGGGTGAGGGTGGGGGTGCGGGTGAGGGTGGGGGTGCATGTGGAGGTGGTGGTGAGACATCAGGTCCCCTCCCCCGCCTCCCATCCCGTCGGCGCGTCGGAACTTGGTGGGCGGCGCCCCAAGGAGGGAGCCCCGGTCCTCCCCGGGCCTCCGACGCTTCTCCATGGGGGAGGGGGGCGCGTGGGAGGACAGGGGGGCCAGCTGCGGGGGCAGCGGGAGCAGGCCGGCGCCACCTGACAGCGGGTAGTCGCGGCGGCAGCGCATGTCGCCGGGGAAGGGCCTGGGGGAGTCCTCCATGTGGGAGTGGGGGAGCGGGTAGGAGCGGGAGGACAGCGGGGGGGTTTTCAGCAGCGGCGTGCGGCCCACCGAGCTCTTCTCTTTGTCCCTCTTCAGGGCGGCGGGGGGGTCCTCGGGCCGCGGCTTGGTGCTCCTGGAGGGCTTGGAGGCCGAGGAGGACGACGAGGAGTCTTTGCTCTTGGCGCTCACGCCCTCGCCCGTCCGCTTCTTCAACTTGTCGCTTTTTGCCTTGGCGCCCTCCGTCTTCGCCTTGGCCTTCGGCTTGGGGCCCTTGTCTTTCCTTCCCTTGTCCGAGGTGGCTTTCCCGGCCTTGGGCGGCGTCTTGCCGGGGACGGTGGCGCTCTTGTTGGCGGAGACCTTGGTGGTGGAAGAGGAGCTGGTTGGAGCTTTGGAGGACATGGGCGGGGGTTTGCTGGGCACGGGGAGCTCGTCCATTGGCTCGTCTCGGACGGGCGTGGCGTCGCCCCGGTCCAGCGATTGGTGGGCTAGCTCGGGCTCGTCCCCGCTCTTCTTCTTCTTCAGCTTCTTGGGCTTCAGGCTCTTCACCCCTCCCTTCCCGCCAGAGGAAGAAGTGGGGTGGTGGTGGTGGTGCTGCGGAGCCCCTCTCTCCCCCTTCCTCCCCCTGCCGCCGGGGGAGTAGTCTCTGGAGAAGGGGGAGAGCCTCTCCCTCTCCTTCTCTCTGCTGCCGCGCCCTCGGTGGTGCAGCGAGGCATGCTGGGTGTCGTAGTCCTTGTAGTACTTGTTATACCAGTCGCGGTACTCCCTCTCCCACTGGCGGTAGCTGTCTCTCTCCCAGCGCTCGCGGCCCCCGGGGCTCAGGTCGCCGCGGCCGGGCCCTTTCATCTCGTACGGGGGCGGCTCCCGAGGCGGGGGCTTACGGCCCGCAGGGCTGCGGTTACGGAAACCGCCCGGAGAACGAGACCGGGACCTGGAGCGGTACGGTCCACCTCCTCCTCCACCGCCGACTCCTCCTCCGCCGACAGCCCCAGCCCCCCCACCCGCGCCCCCGTCACCGCCTTCCCAGCCTCCCCCTCTTCCGTCTCCCCCCCGGTAGGGTGGAGGCGACCTGGGCGAGCCCGAGCGGCGGTACCCGTAGGACCTGGAGCGCGAGCGTGTGCGCGTGCGCGAGCGTCCGTAGCTGCGGCCGTTGCGTCGAGAGAAGGGGGAGCGGGCGTAAGACCTGGAGCGGGAACGCGAGCGAGATCGGGAGCGGCTCGGGGAGTAGGAGTAAGACCTGGATCTGGACCTGGAGTAGGGAGAGCGACTGAACGGCGAGCGGCTATAAGATCTGGACCTAAAACAGAAAGGAATAGCCGAGAGGAGAAAGATGAGGAAAAGAAGGGATTGTCCATGTCTGTAAGAGTCTCTGTGTTTGTGTGTGAGAGAGAGAGAGAGAGAGAGAAAGAGAGAGAGACGGAAGGTAAATCTACCTGGAGTAGGAGCGTCTGCGTCTCTTGGGCGCGTTCCGATACTTCAACAGTTCTTTGGCAAAGTCTTTAGTGAACTCATCCAGTTTGGAGGTTACCCTGGTTTGCACACATTGCCAAAGAAAAGCAACAAACATAAACAAAACACACACCAATCCTCCACCATAGAAACAGACCGGGAATTGTGCAGTGACTCACTCTTCCTGGTGGTGGCGTCGTTGCCTGTAGAACTCCTCCTTGGATAAGGGAGGTCGTGTGTGGGAGGGGGGCGGGGGGCCGAGGGGGGGCTGGGCGCCGGGCGGGGCCCAGGGTGGGTTGAGCCCGGGCGGAGGGTAGAGGACCTGGGGAGGGAAGCTGACGGAGGGGGGAGGGGGCAGGCCGGGGGCAGGGAAAGGCGGGGGGTAGGACTGCGGGGGCGGGGGGTAGAGCGGGGGCGTGGGGTAGAGGGGGGGAGCAGGGCCGGGCGGGGCCGCCTGGAGGCGGGGGGGAGGGTGGTCTCCGTGGGGGCGGTAGGACCTGCAGGGGAGACAAAGGCTTCAGTGATGTGATAAGCAGAGGAAGGCTGTATTGTGTTTAAAAGAAGCCATGGTGTTTTACCTGTCCCAGGGTCTGCCCCTGTGGGAGTGCTGGGGAGGGCGGGGAGGGGGACCTGGGAGAGAGGGAGGTTAGTTTACTGATACCACACGTTGAAGATATGACTGCCTTTAGAAGAGGAACACGGATGGCGTAGTATACTTAAAGGCCAAGGAACAACAAGTCATTCACAAGACACTTTAGTGTGTGTGTGTGTGCTTCTTTTACCTGAGGGATGGGGGGCTCTTAAAGGAGGTGGGAGGCCAAGCAATGGGACATGGTAGCCCTGTCAATCAAAAGACAAAAACCTTTAGAAACGGCAACAAAACATATATTTTAAATTTGAAAAAGATTTGGAAAAGATAGGTAAAAGAGTGCTAAGAGAGAAAGGTGGTGCGTGTGTCTCTCACCGGATTCCCGCTGCCTGTGGGTCGGGCGGTGGCCTCTAACATACTGGTGGGCTCTGGCTCCGCCTCACTAAATCAAACACAACAGCATTGCGATAAATGAACCGGCCGACCTCCATCTTTCACCTGTGAGTGCGTACAGGCTAGTCTGAGCGGCGCTGACTCACCCTGGTGGGGGCGGCTCGTTCTGATTGGCTGAGAGCCTGGGGGAGTGGTGGTCGAGGGCGGGCGCCGGGGCCGGCGGCGCGACAGAGACGGGGGCCGGGACGGGGGCGGGAGCCGGGAGCGGAGCCACCTCCGGCTGGGCCGCGGGCGGGGGCTCGGGGGCCACCACGGGCGGGGTGCTGGCCGCTGGGGGCCGGGAGACGTGGGCCATCAGCGGGTCCTGCTGCCGGGAGGGGAGCGCGCGGAGCGGGTTCTGCCGGGGGGGCGGCGGGGCCGACTGCTGCTGCTGCTTGCGCGCCTGCTTGGTGTAGCCCGACTCGTTCTTGAAGTTGTTGACGGCCTTGGGAGCCACAGGGGAGAGAGAACAGTGGGGTTACAGTGCTGCCGTGGCCCGCTCCTCTGTCGCGCTCAGTGGGGAACGGCGGGGGGACGCCGGCTCACCTGCCGCAGGAACTTGTTGGCGATGAGGTTGTCGGGGGACACGTCCGACTGTTTGCAGGTGAAGCAGGTGTGCTCCTCCGACTCCAGCAGTCCGGTCCTGATACCTACACACACACATACCCATTAGAACTAAGGGCGGGCATTTTAGGCCATACAATCAAATGTATTATATTATAACCAAAAAAAAAGAGATTGAAAATAATAATAAGTAAATACATATGGGTTTTGGGGGGGGGGGTCTGTAGCACACTTTGTAATGTAGCCTGAAGGGCTTCCGTGATCTGACCTTCGCTAAATTCCTTATTCGATTTCTGAACATATCTCACTCTGACACTTTTGACAGATTTGATCTCTGAGCAGACAGAGGGCGCTACAAAGAGCGAGTGATTCGGTGTTGGCGCGCTGCCTGCAAGTTCAAACTCCTTGTGTGAAAAGCAGGGCAAATTCATCTTATGCATTGAAATTGTGCTTTGTCTTTCTACTTTTTTGCACATTTCAATGGCATTGGTGTTCATTAAATACACAGTATGCAATAAAAACAAAATAAAATGAATAAAAATGTTATTAACTTCAAGCTAAAGATATACATATATAAATAACTGCAGCAATATTCGAATACCCATATAATTGAACCCATGAATAATTGAATAAGCGTGCCCATCCCACGTCAGTGCGTGCCCGCACTCACACTCGTCACAGTAGCTGTTGCCACAGCAGGGTATGACCACGGCGTCGGTCATCAGGTCGTTGCAGATGGGGCAGAGCAGCTCGTCAGGGATGGGGTCGGACTCGTCCTCCGACGACGACTGGTCGCACGGGACGAACGGCGGACGCTCCTTCTTCCCCAGGGCATAGGCCTCGCTAGGCGGGACGGGACACACGACAGGTGTCAGACGAGGCAGCGGGGGGACAGAGCCCAGGCGGGATGACTGGGAGGGGAGGACTCACGCGTCTATAGCCGGGATGGCGTACTCTCCCGTGCTGGTCAGCATGGCTCCTTTGGTCCCCGGCTCCGCCTTCACCATGAAGCTCTGAGGAATCCCTTTACTGATCCTCACTGGTTTAGGCCCTTCCACGCTCTTATCCTGACCAAAGAGGAGAGCGCCAACACCACCACATGTGAGGTTAACACGCAAACACAGCATTGTCAAATACAAACCACGGTGATTTCACCTAAGCATGTGTTTACGGTTAGCCTCGTTACCATCTGCATGGGACAGTGTCGGATGTAGTGGCCAGCCTTCCCACAGCGGTAGCATGTGTAATGTGCAGGTGGCGGTCCGATGGCTTTCTTAGAGTAGCTGAGGAAAACAGAAGAGATATGGACCCAGGGGAGAGTGTCAGAGGGAAAGGTGTGCATTAGCCAACGCAGACATTATCTACTAGTGGCTTGCTATTTAAAACCACAAGTGTGTGTGAGTATATTGACTTTAAAGGAAATGGCCGTATGTATATGGGGATACAGGTACAGGGTTGTGATTGTGCTTTCGGCCAGTCCAGACTGTGATTGTGTGCATGTATACTGACTGTATAGGGTCATAGTCGTGGTTAGACTGAGAAATCATGGCTCGGATCTTGTCGTCCTCGGAGGCGTTTGCGTCCGCTAGGTTAGCGGTCTGAAACAGAGGGCAATCAGAACATGAGACGTAGCGTGAGAAAGACGTCCAACAGAACCAGGTGAGATGGTGAACTGGAGCTGGGGGGGTGTCACCAAAGCAGACAGTACCTTGGAGAGCTGGGCCAGTGAAATAGACGGTGAGGAGTCAGTCTGCAGGAGAATCAGAGTAGAGACAACACAGGGTTAAGGTGAAACTGAGAGGCGCTCCACTGGTGCTCAGAGCCCAGACACGAGGCCACCGTGGCTGCAGCAGCAGCAGCTACCGTCCAGGCCAGCTCCATCACACCGTCACCCACCTCAGCCGGTGAGCTTCAGAAACGGGTCTCACAAAGACCATTAGGTGACTAATAATGAAGAATCTCAGGCTAGCAGTAACAATTGCCAAAAGCAGCCCAAAAACATACCTCACTTTACTTTTATTTTAATGGAGGACAACTTTTTTTTTGCGGTCCGTTGAAATAAACCACAACATCAGAAGTCTAGTAATCTTACGACGGTAAAAACATATTTATATACTGAATGAAAAGCCTGACGCTAACAACTGATCTACTGGAAATGGACTTGCATGTCAAGCCTCAGGATCAAAAGTTGCTCTCAACCCTAGTTTAAACTTGGTTCTGATAATACTAGCTTGGCGGCAAACAAAGCCTGTATCATTCTTACCGACCATCCCAAGGGAGTCGTGACCAACCTCCATTTGTAGGTGGGCTCAACCAAGATTTGAAAATAATGACTCAAAATGGAGGGAAGAAGGATGTTGCCAAATTGAAAAGTTTGAAAGTTATTATTCACAAGAACTAGAAGGCTATCTGAAAGGATTTATTTGGGGCCCTTTGCCAATAGCAGAGTCTAGAACAATTGCGATCTGTAGGAAGTTTTAAGAAGGGGATTCATTTAAATATGTACAGCAAGCCGTGGCTTGTAAACAAAACGTTCAATAGCATTAAAGTAACGAACCAAAGGAAAGAAGTCAGAAAGTTAAAGAGAGTAAGGAACTTTGTTTTATAAACTCTTCATCATCGGGGTATAGAGGGCCTGGGGGCTAAAAGGCACAGGGCTTTGTGAAACGCTGCGGAGGGAACACACATGGGTCTAGTGCAAACGGTTCTGACACAGAACCACGGAGCAAATTTTATTGACAAGTTCTGCAGCTTACAGCTCTCAGAGCACACTACACCAGCAGCACCGTACCGCAGCAACGGAAGGAAGATTAACCTCCAAAGATGAACAATTTTGTCAGAAATCGGTCAGTGTGATGGCATAGGAAAACCAGTTATGTCACATTATAGCACCTCAGTGATGTCACAAGAGCATCTTAGTTATGATGTCATAATGAACCAATCTGAGTTACGGCTTATGCATTTCTGCTCCCTCACTGTACATTAATTGCTAAAGGATTAAACTTTTGCAGAACAGACAGTAGACTGTATTAAATAATGCATGGCATTTATAAGTAGCAATACCTTTGTGAGTTTGATATTAAGCAATGTGTGCAGTCCATATTCATTTCAGAATAAGAAAATTCTGTAACTGAACAGGAAAGGTCATAACAATGATGAATGTTACTTAATGGTTAATTAAAAACGTTTTGTGAGCTGTCAAAGGAATCACCCTGGGTCACACTCAAAACAAACAATACTTTTAGCTAGTTTTGTAGTAACAAATAATTACAATCCAATCTCTTACACCACAAAAAAATTAACAGCAATATTCTTTTCATTGAAAATAACAAAATAAATCATGATAATGACAGTACAGTACCACTATAACAGTCTTCATTGATCCCCAAAATACATTGGTCAGTTCAAAAACCAATGGTAACCATTTAAATGTAAAAAAACAAAAAAAAAATCAAAATGTAGCAACAACAATTTCAGTGATAGGTCAGACCCACAAGTATGTGGCTACAGTCATGGTTCAGCATCCAAAAGCCTCGCTAGCTTAAAAGCCTGATGTTTCTCTCAAGGCTCTCTGTATTGACTGAATTTGCTCATGCATGACAATGAGTGCTGAATGTTTATTACAAGTAGCTATCGCGATTCGCTCCTTGTGATTGTAGCGAGAAACAACACACTCTTTAAGCTAAGAAAAGGCTTTCGGGAAACCCTGCCCTGAGAGAGAACAATACGTGTTAAATAAAGTTTAGGTCTTAACACATGTTGTCTTATCAGACAAAGTGAACAGGTGAAATACACAAAACAATTCACAATTCACAGAGTCACAATCAACAGACAAGGAATGATTGTAACAATAAGAAAGGTGATCCGAGCCAGAGAGATGGGTTTTTAGGAGAGGGAGGGGCAAGATAAGGGAAAGAGAGAGAGGTTTGTTTACATACTGGTCTGGATGATCCCACAACGGCCATATCAGAACGATCTCTGGAGGAATACACAAAGACAAGAGAGAGGAGGTCAAGTCACAGAAGAAGCAAGTGATGACGTCAGCCCCCACCAACTGTTCACTGAATGAAACACAACACCACTAAAACATAAAGAACTGAAGGTCATTGTGACGCTACATGTAACTGGCTGGGTGTCCTGTGTAAAGCTCCCCAGCTATTAATGTCAAATCAGATTAAAATCAATACATCTACACTCTACATCTCTAAGATATCTATTTCTGGTCAATAATAAACAACACATATCATAAAGTGATTACAATTCCACTCATGCGATCAACCAAAGTAGCATATATAACACAAGGCTAAGTCTACTTCAGACAAATCTATATATTACATATTGTATACGTAATATTTGTTTATACACAGACCCGACTAAGTGGTGTGTTCTTTATCCTTCTGCAAAAAGTGCACGTTATGGATATTTTCTCTCAAGGATAAAGTGCACTAGATGCACTTTTGAATGACAATTCATCAAAACAAATTGAAATTTATTAAAATTTGAACAGGAAATGCAATTTACACAATGAACGTCCTGCCTGCCGGCTTGACTCCACCGATGGGCGTGCGTCTGACAATCACAGACGAATGTTTAGGGATGTGGGCCTCATCGTCTGTATATTCTGTAAAATATAAATACACTATCATCACACATAGGCCCAGACTGATGATGCGCAGTACCAACAGAGCAATAGCTTCGTTTGCTATGCAAAGTGATTTATTGAGTGTTTATTGAATTGTGCAGTTGTTAGTTACCTTCATGAGTCTGCGCGTTAGTAATCTGCAGGTCACAGTCTGTGGCCTTGAGGCGCTCACGGCCCATAATCTGCCGTTTGAGCTCGCTTAGCGTGATGTGGAGCCCATCGAAAGTGACTGTGTTGTAATCCAGTTTGGATGAGAATTTATAGTGAACACACGACATTTTCACAAAACTAAGCACTTACTCAACTTAGCAAAGGAAAACACAAACAAGTATGATATCACAGGGCAAACAGTTGCAAAATTCAAAACGGGAGGCTGTAGTTTGAAATTTAAAGTTTATGTTGTAACGTTATCATCTCTCATTCACATTCGGAGTACCCTTTGCAAATGGGATAGAGTTGATTTTGATGGGAAGTAGAAAAGCGAACGTTAGCTTGATAATGTCCTTGGTATTTCAAAACAAATACACCAATATAAGGTGCAGTAGGCGAGAACGCCCGCAAGCGTCCGGAGCCTTACAACTAATCAGTTCTTAGAGTTAGAGTCCGATACACCAGGAATAAGTCACAAATCCAGGAGAGTCCATTAACTTTCTGTGAATTACATGGCTAACTAAAGTTAGCAACGGGAAAAGTCCGTCCCGATCAGTTCTATGGAATAACCCGGGCCTTGTGTCAGCCACGGATTTCACCGCACTCCGCTACGCGACAGTCCGTGTTCTATTTACTAAGCAATTGCCTTGCCGTACATCGTAGTCCAGTGTCTTCAATCAAAGGCAATGGTAATAACGTTCATGTGAAGAGTCCATAAAAATCCCTTCGTTTTTGCAGTCCACAGTCGGGTAAAGATTTCTTCTTCCCTGGCTTGTGTTCCTCTAAACTTAAAAGGGCCTACGGAAAGCTTCGTAAGATAGCTCGCTAATTGACTAGCTCTATTAAAAACAAACAGACTACCAACATTGACCAGCTAACTAGCTAACATTAGCTATGTCGTATGCTAACCTATGCTACTGACGTAACGTTAGGCCCCAACTGACGTTAGCTTGTTAACAAAGGGGGGCTCACTTTGCTTGTTAGCTATCTAATACACTACGAAATGTCTTTATCTAGTCAACAAATGCGCGTTTCATGTGAAGTCTATCCTAATCAAATGTTGCTTCTCCAATAAGCTAGATCCATATAATCCACGACTGACTCCGTCTTAACATTTCCTCGTTGTTTCGCTTCAACATCATGGCGCTTGTCCGTCTCGCGGAAACGGATACAGAATTTCTTCTTCCGGAACTTGTTCGCTGTTGTTTAGCCAGATGGCGCTGTGTTGACGGGGTTAATTCATTTCAGAATTATACAATTCAACGCTACGAAATTAGTTTATGCTTTGACGTTTATTTCAATGCATGACCTTTAACAATGAAGATTTAAACAGTTTAAAAGTATTGCGAAAGTTATTACGTGATATAGCAACATCGCTGAGCGACGGCTTCCAATAGAACCAATCTTACTTCCCTAAATCAAATAAAAATAGATACAAATAAATTAAAAGTGTTCATGCTATTGCGTAATTATTAGAGTGCATGTTCTAAGACCTTGCAAAACGTAAAATTGTTCAATTGTTAATTATTTTTTATTTAGATTTGACGAAAGAACTACAGCCTTTAGTTTTGCAATTCAATTTTCATAATTTAGCAGGTTTCACTCATGTTGCAAGTGGATCTTTGCAAGGATATAGATATCATATTTAAAGATCTTGAAAACAATAACCTAGACCCATGGGAGCATTTTGATTATTAAGAAACAGTCTACTCATTTTTACACATTTTGTATGTTAATGCCAATGTCTAACCACAATTGCTTATCAGTTTCAATTTCACAATATAATGATAATGTATAGATAAACCGTTTGTCAGTCAGAGGAGCTCTTGTGGTGAACAGATGAGTTGGAAGTTATACTTTATATCAGATCATTCGAGACTCGGGGCTTAAGCACTGAACGGTCAAGCAAGATTTCCACCGCTGTTGAAGTATTTAAGAATTGTGCTATAGGATTTTAATTTACAAGCTTGGAAACACATCAAGACACTGTGACAGATCTAGTGTTGATGTACAGGCATTGGAACTTAACTTGTTTTGAAACAAGGGACATGTTCTCCCACATTGGCTTCCATGGAACAGTTTCCATTTTCAGAATATGATTTTATTCACAAACACACCCACATAAAAAACTGAGGTGTGCATCTGAAACATTAGGAAAAAAGACTTTGAGATCACGGATGTTTGTTTTGTAAGCTTTATTAGATGTAAACAAAGACTCAGGGATGTTACCAAGGAAATAGACAACTCAAACACACACACTTACTCTCACTCTCTCTCTCTCTCACACACACACAACCCCCCCCCCCCCACACACACACACACACACACACACGTACTCACTCTCTCTCTCTCTCTGTCTCTCTACCTATCTGTCCGTCTCTCTCTCTTTCTAATGGTTTATCGAGGTTGCTAATATCAGTGCAGGTCAACATAGAGGAGAACAGGATGCAGCAAAGGGACGTAGCTATCACAATGATAAAAAGCATGCAACATAGAAGATCTATAAAACATCTCAATGCCATTGCTTTTGTTTCCTTAATCCTTTCACATATATTCTCCAGGAGGTCTGAGAAGAACGTCCAGTCCCTCATGTTTTTCAAAGAGGCTATAACCCAAACTGATCACAAAAAGCCTTTTAATGCCACTTTCTCCCTTCTTCTTCCACACAAAACAAAATGTCCTTGCCCCATTCCCTAAACCGTCTCTCTCCCTCCACAGCTTTCCTCATGTCCTCCTCTCAGACTGGTGTGGTTCTCCTGTTGGCAACAACACTGCTGTTGTAATGAAATGTCTCCGTGTGATTAGGAGCAGCAGCAGCAGCAGGAGCAACAGCGGCAGCAGAAGAGGCCATGTTGTTGGCAGCTGCGTGGTTGTTACCAGCCAAGGTGTACAGCATAAACTCTGGACTCGAAAGCACAGGTGCCACCGTGGGGACGACCTTGTGGTTCAGCGAGGAGGAGGGCTCTCTGTCTCTCATCGAGGAGGCCCGCGAGCAGGCCCGCACGGATGACCGCATGTTGGCGTCCCCGCCGTTGTTGCTGCGGTAGCTGAAGCGCCGGCTGCGCTGCTGCTGGTAGTAGCGGTGCCGGTAGTAGGACGACGTCCGGGAGAACGGCGGCTTGGTGAGGCAGGCGCGGCCGCTGGTGCGCAGCTGCCGGTGTTTCTCTATGAACACGTGGACGGCGAGGACGCCGACCATCTCGGCCAGCACGAAGGAGAGAGCGCCGAAGTAGAAGGACCAGCCGTAGGAGTAGCTCTTCTTGCTGTCGCTCTGACTGGGGTCACCTGAGTTGGCTGATATGTATACGATGATGCCGATGATGTTGCTTAGACCTGAGGGGGGGGGGGGCGATGATGAAGAGAGATCAGGCGGAAGCGAGGTGGACGGAACAGACTTTATTAGACATGATATGCAGTGTGCGGTGTGGAGTGGTAAGCTGGATGGAGCAAGTCTGGTAGTGCACACGAGCACATCCACTGCACTGAGTAGACAAACACATCTGACCTGCTGAGACAAAAAGAATACCCGCGCTGAGGATAACATTGTGCCGCGTCTTGTAGAATTCGCTGGCCGCAACACACACACCTCCCAGAAACAACAAGCCCACACTCAGTATGGGAAAGAGACTGGATGCCCGCACCGCCCCTGAAAGACAAAAAAGGGGCCAAAGGTGATGAATCTCATCCCTACTTTAAATGGCTAAAAGAGTCTGATCTATTCTGAAAGTTCCTCCATTGGATTTTCACATTCCCTGTGGCTTTATGGGCTAGGTTTCTGTTTCTGTTGTGTGTGTGTGTGTGTGTGTGTGTGTGTGTGTGTGTGTGTGTATGTGTGTGTGTGTTTGTGTGTGTATGTGTATGTTCATATTACTCACTCAGTAAGTACTCTGCCGCATCCTGTTCATAGTCCGCATCCTCAGCAAAGTGATCTATTTCCTTACACACTCCTCGAAACGTTCCTGCCGAACAACCACAGGGTAGTTTGGGATTTGTATGCTCTGTGTACGTGTGTGTGCATTTGACATGAGCAGCACACACATTTCAGCAGTTTGATCACCCTGCTCTCTAAGTGATACATTGATTGACCAATATGTGACTCTGTGTCACCATGGTAACATTATTTCATCTTATAAGCCTGTCCCTATAGCCTAGTGACTGGGTCAGATGACTTAAATAGAATGCATATTAAATGAAGAGTAGATGGAAAAAATAATGATCAATTAAAAAGAGACATGATATGAAATAGTAGTTCTTTCCTTGCCACTATAAAGCGTCAGTTAACGAATGTCTATTTAAGTCATATTAAAATTAGACGGCAATCAAAGTGCAAGTTTATTATTGGTTCATACAGCACACATCTTTTAATTGTGATTTATCTGTCTTTATTTGCCCAACATTCATAAAGATATCCAAGCATCCAACTGAGTCTACCACTAAATAAACGGTGTTGTTATTTCTTAATTCATTATAGCAACTCTGAAGTTCCAAGCAGGGTTTGACTGGGCAATTATTCTGAATGAATTCACTCATCTGAACATTAGCAAAACACAGATTGTGGGGTCATTGATGTCTCTTAATAGTCTTCACGCTTCACTAATCCTGCTTCAAACCAGTGGGACGCTCACTGATACGGGTCAAAATGTAAGCAAAGGACACACGGAGAAGGGAAAAGGAAGTTGAAAGGTTTGAGAGTTAATTCGCAAATACGTTTTGAGATACTGTCAAATCCTCCGTAAATAAATGGGCTGTCTTAGATGTGGAGTATAGCCTATTTTC
>JAVQJS010081842.1:0-10787 GCA_036024795.1 Galaxias rostratus
GAGGTTGCTCAATCTCAAATTGATGGGGCAGAGGCAGCAGATTCTCAAACTGATGGAGAGAAGGTTGCTCAATCTCAAATTGATGGGGAAGAGGCAGCAGATTCTCAAACGGATGGGGAAGAGGTTGCCCAATCTCAAATTAATGGGGCAGAGGCAGCGGATTCTCAAACTGATGGGGAAGAGGCCGCAGATCCTCAAACTGATGGAGAAGAGGTAGAAGAATCTCACACTGAAGAGAATGGGCCTGATGGATCTCAATCTAGGGAGCATGTGGCTGTAATTCCTCAGTCCGCCCAGAAAGAACACGCTGAACTTCATTTTGTGAAAGAAGACCATTGGAACCAGGGAAGAAAAATTACTTCACAGCGATTACCACACGATACTGAGCACACCAGTCATAGAGCCTATCACTCAGATGGTGGAGTCAGGATGCATGCTGTGATGGATGGAGGAAGAGACTACAAGAGCATGGGGGCAGGAGTTCATCTAAGGGATGTAACAGATGGTGAGGAAGTGTCCAGCATATAGGCATGCAAATAAAGATGTACACACACTAACACTGTGCAGTATTATCCGTAGGCTTTTGTTAAATTATTGTATTTTGACACTTCTGACAATCTCTTTATTTGCATGGATCAGAAGGAGACACCGCTGATAAGTGGCCCAATGGGTCAGACGTAAGGGCGAGTGGGAGTGGTCAGAAGATGGATGAGGATGGAGATGAAACTGACCTGAGTCAAGGTCAGCCTTCTTTTCAATAGGGGCAAAGAAAGGATGGGGTACAATTGAATGTGAACCTGATGCGAGATGTTTACATTTGCAGAGCTATCGATGAAGACCCCGGCATTTGTCAGAGAGAAAAGGAGACGTGTGGCGATTGAACCTGCTGACACTGTTCCAAAGACCAATATAACAAAGCAAGTCGCACAGTACATTAAATCCTACCAGTTTAAACTTGTGTCTGGGTACCCATGGATACATTATTCAAACAATTTCAAACAAAGAAATTATGAACTTGTCATGATGGTATTATGTTTTGTGAATTCAGTATCTCAACAGGAAATTCAGCGGCAGTAAAGCCTAAAACTGTCCGGACTAAACAAGCGTCATCAGCCAAGAAGAAAACGGGTCTACCTAAAACTTATTTGATGAGCGTGTTCAAACACTTTGCCAAGACCAATGTGTCTGCAGATGTGTACCCCATCCTAAAAGAAATGTAAGAAATTGCCAATGCTTGAACGAATTAACGAATTAAACGAATGTAATAAATGTTCACAGAGAACATTTGGCTCAAAGGGTGATTGCTATATATGGATCTAATGACATGTCTGTTGTTATTCCTGTTTTCCTAACTCATAGTGATGCATATGTTCATTTCTCAGAATGGACAAATACTTTGATCGTCTAGCAGATGATTTGGAAACCTTTGCTGCACACGCTCAAAGGAAAACCATTGAAGTTGAAGATGTGGAGCTACTGTTGCAGAGGTAGGTGCACCAAAAGATTTACTGGAAGCTCATAGACACAGCTACAGCCCTTTTTGCTGAGACAAGTATGATGTGACGTGGTCACTGTACAAGTTAGAATGGGTATTGACATTGTCGTGTTTCTAGACCATACAATGTCAAAATTATTTTTGCCCTTTTCCACTGGCTTGTCTTCTGTCTTATAACCAGAATTTATAATGGCCTATGAATTGTCTCTCAACCCAGTTCTTAGTTTCCCTTTGTATATATCTTTCTCTCCAGGCAAGGGTTTGTGACGGACAGTATGCCAGTGAATGTTTTAATAGAAAAATATCTGCCAATGGAATATCGCAAGCTCCTTATTCCCGTTGCAACAAGTGGAAATCACGTCATTCCTAAACAGAGGAGATGAATGTTTGGAGCAAATTGTTTATGCAGTCACATTTTGTCACATATTTATTACCAGCAGTTGTTCCGATTACATATACTAGTCAAGAAGCATTGCCTTTGACTATTTTGAGTATTGTCGATGTTTTTGTATTCGAGTTTATAGTTTCACGGAAATGTAATTTGAATACATTTATAAAAAATAAAGCATTTTATTTGGTGTGTTTAACTCAACTTGCAGAAGAGTCAGTTTATCTACGAGTTTGACACAAATATTTAATTTAGCCTCAGCCGTGCAAAGCCCGATGTTAACTCAAGCACCACCACAACTCCATTTCTATCCGGGTATGGAAGGGCGTGGCCAGCATTTAACGCCACTCACGCAGCCGCATTGTAAAACTGGAGAATGGTGCGTGTTGTGGAAATCCCAAACCGAAACACATTGTAAGTGATACATGTCAAACGCAAGTAAGTTTGTGATGAACTAACCCGAGGGTTTTGTAAGCCCGAGGATTTTTTTTTATGAAAGACATATATGGAAATAGAACGCTCTACAATTTTTTTAGATAACGTACATTTTATTGTAACCGGTGGTGATGCACCGTCAATGCAACGGTTAGCTACAAGCCGACAGTCTTGTTTGACCGGGATAACTACGTCGTTGGGCATCGTAACGTTAGCCAGCTAAATAAAATTAGCTAGTTAGAATGTGAAATGGTTGAACTCCATCGACGGATCGTGTATAAAGTTAACTGAAATTGGTAGCTATTTAAGAATTTGCCTCATTAGCTAGCTCGGGTGGATGCATTACTAATTAATGAAAAAGCGTTCATCCACAAAACCTATTCTCGTGTAGCAATGCATATATTTGACTACTCTCGACTAAAGCGATTAAGAATCTACGTAAAACAACGACAATAATGTTCTTAAATCTGAACAAGGACGTGTCGGTCTAACTTACTCTGACTTAGGCACACACATTTAGTCTCTTCTCACTAGCCAGCTGTTCAGTGTAGTGCCTGGTTATTACACGTTAACATCAGATGCAGCAGCGAACTGAACTTGTTTCCTTTTTTTAGCTTGAATAAATACAAACTTTATATAGCCACGTTTGCACGCTGCCTGACTGACTAAGCTTGTGGCAACCACTAAAATTGGGAATTTTACTTTAATCTATATTTGTAATTAAATGGCACACCATGCTACTTGTTATATAACAGACACTTAACATGCTTAAGTCAGTAGTTTAGCAAATCTTTTATATAAACATTGTCGAATTGTTGTTCTAGTCACTCTTTGTTCACTGTACATTTAATTGAGCCTAGACTGAAGAATATGTGTTTATGAGCTGTTAGGTCAAATCACAATTGGCAAACCTTGAAAAAAAGATGCATGAATGCAAAGTAAGATTGCTAGTGGGTGTGGATATTTTCAGACATGGTATGTTAACTATGTTTGACATTTGGAATTAAGTTTAGAATTTCGCTCTACACAGCTTACACGAGCAAATGGTTAATTGCCTGCAAAACCATTTTTTTCCCCTTTTGTTGATTTATTAACCATATTTGATTTTCTTTCTGGAAGGAAAAGTCAGCCCATCATCTTGATGACGGTAGACACAAAATACACACTTCCTGGAGAGGACACCTGTGAGGTATTTGAGATGTTGATGAGGTAAAGATCAGACGCAAGGTGGAACCTATCAGCCATGTTGCCGGGTGTTGGCGTATTTGGCACCGGGAGCACAGCTAGAGTGCTAGTTCCATTGTTGCGGGCCGAAGGGTTTGAGGTTCATGCACTTTGGGGCCGGAGTGAGGAAGAGGCTTGTTCCCTTGCAACAGAGCTGGGTATTCCATTTCATACAAGTCAATCTGATGATGTCCTGCTGCACCAAGATGTTGATCTAGTCTGTATCTACATTCCACCCCCGCTCACTCGGCAGATTGCTGTCAAAGCACTTGGTAATAACTTTTATGCACGTTAATACACATCCTCTTTTAGCTGTAGCCCTACCCACATTTTTTAAGGCTTGAGGTATGTCCTATTGAGTGCCTGTAAAGTTAGAAAGGACTTGCATTGTGTAAAGCACATTTAATTGCTTTTGTGTATGAAATGTGCCATACAAATACATTTGATTTGCAACAATCCTAGTGTTATTAACTATAAATTAAAATTAAGTTCTGCATTTTTACCTCTATAATGCGTACTGTAAAGCAGTGTTTAATTTATATTTGATTCTAAACTATACAAAGTGTAATTTTACACAATGTTTTAATCTCTGGCTAGCTGTGTGATTCTTACTATTCTTGTCTTTGTTAAACTCACAATAGAACATTATTAACAGGCCATTCATTTAAAATATTATTTTATGAAATACTGATTTTTTTATGAACCTCATTAAATTCCACATGCTTGAGTTCAGCTTCCTGTTTTAGTTACTACTTCCTGAGTATGACCCCACCAACCGACACATCCTTTTTAACAAGCAAATTCCAAAGGGAATTGATGGGTGTGTACTGGGAGAGACAAATAGGGCTTAGTATTTGAGGCAAAAATCTGACTAGACATGTCATCAAAGTTCAAAAAAATATTTAATGTACTTTCTTCCTTCTCTTTTTACAGGGATAGGTAAGAATGTTGTCTGTGAGAAGGCTGCAACAGCTATAGACTCTTTCAAGATGGTAACTGCAGCACGCTATTACCCACAGCTGCTTAGCATTGTTAGTAACACTCTGCGCTTCCTGCCGGCCTTTGTTGCAATGCGACGACTGCTAACTGAAGGATATGTTGGAGAGTTGCAGGTGTGTGATGTCCGGGTCTATGGTCCCAGCCTTCTTGACCAGTCTTATGGTTGGACTTGTGAAGAGCTGATGGGAGGTGGTGGGCTGCACACAGTTGGCTCAGCGCTTATCGACCTGCTGAGCCATCTAACTGGGACACGGGCCCACCGAGTCCATGGCCTATTGCGGACCTTTGTACGTCAAAATGGGTCAATCCGCGGGATCAGACGGGTGACCAGTGATGACTTCTGCTTCTTTCAGATGTTGATGGGTGGTGCTGTTACTAAGTCAGGGGGAGTCTGCTGCACTGTGACCCTGAACTTCAATATGCCTGGAGCATTTGTGCATGAGGTAATGTTTGTTGGGTCTACTGGAAGGCTGATTGCAAGGGGTACTGAACTTTATGGTCAACGTAATGGAGGCAATGGGGAAGAGTTGCTGTTGGGGGACAGTGGAGTTGTAGCACCAGATGTCCAAGATCTTCCCTTGCCACACATACAGGGACTTGGGTCCATGGTTGCAGCCCTAAAACAAGCTTTTCAATCGCATGAAGAGCGCAGGTCGTGGGCACTGGGGCCAGTTTCCACGGCAGCAACGTTTGAGGATGGTTTGTATGTGCAAACTGTGGTCGAGGCAGTAAAGCGATCAAGTCGCAGTGGGGAATGGGAGAGTGTTAATATCATGACCCAGGAACCAGATCCAAACCACAACCTGTGTGAGGCCTTGCAGAGGAACAAGAACTAAATACATGTAGGTTCACTGATACAATGTGATGTTTATAGACTACACTGAATGGCCTGATCTACTGTTTGACAGACTGTTCCGCGTAACCTACGGTGACAACACACCTTATTGTTTAAACACTTAACTTGTAATACCTATACATTTGGAAAAAACACTGGATTTTTATATGCATGTAGCTGAGGGGTTAATATGTGCAACCACATGAAAAGTCTCCAGGTAATTGCGAATACCATTGCCCATTTTCCCAAATCTCAGATCTATACACGTGCTTTAGAGAACATGATTAATACAGTTAATCATACAGATTCAGTTCATTTGAGGCAAGGTAATACTGGACAAACGGGTTGGACAAAAGGACACAGATCATACAGTTACTGTACTTTCTTCTGATACTCACTTGTGTATCATGTCCAAAAGTCCTTCTATACTTGGAATGAGTCTGACTAACACTATTATACATTTGATGAATTTAAATTAAACATAAAAAGATTACCAAGACACAAATGTAAAATTTTTGCAACACCTCATGGTATTTCATATATATATACTCATGAATGTGTGAGCTGCAACTTGAGCTACACCCTCAGGTGTACCATGAATGTCTGTATTCTGTTTTTATCAACAATTTTGTTGCACTGATGTGTACATGCCTGCTTGACCCAGATAGTTTATTTACCTCTGGCCTAGTGAAAACTGTATTTATTACCTGTGTTTTATCAGTTAATTTCCCTTTTTTGTATTTAAAGCTAAACTGAAATAAAAAACTGATAGTTTTAGGAAATCAATTGACAAAAAAATGTGTCGCCTCTAATGTTACATAACCAGCAATTGCACCGATTTATGAATGGTTAAAATGTGAAGCCATGGCAGTCCAATATAATACCATTTAAATGGAACTGTGTAACATAATTGTCTTCATCAATCTACACTTTCTTCTGTATAATTTTCCATGGTTTAGATTATTATTTAATTGTTAAAAATGTACTGAATGCAAAATTGTCATTACCATTGAGATTGTCCATCAACTAAATTATCCAGACAATAATAACAGGCACATTGTAATGTATTCTAGTGACAATTTCCTAACCATTCATGTCTTTGTAATTGCTTAACATTTCATGTTTTCAAAAGACCATAGCCACAGTGGGCTTTCAACTAAGAAAATAAAAATAAAAAAACTGCAAACACACGATAATCAACTAAAACATTAATACCACCTGCCTAATATTGTGTAGGCCCCCTTCCTGACGCCAAAACAGCTGACACACTAAGACATGCACTTTGCAAGACTAATGAAGGCCTCCTGTGATATCTGACACCTAGACCTTAACAGCAGATCATTTTAAGTCCTGAGTCCTGGGGAATTTGATAGCCAAGTCAACACATTTAACTTTAACTGTCATGTACCTAAAACAATTCCCGAACAAATTTTGCAGTGTGTCATGGTGCACTGTCATGCTGAAAGTGGCCACTGCCATCAGGAAATATTGTTGCCAAGGAGTGTACTAGTGCTTTAACAACGTTTGGGTAGAATGTCAAAAGTAACATCCACATCAATGCTAAGACCCAAGATTTCCCAGAACATTGCCAACACACTGCATCCGCTAGCTTGCCTACTTCCCATAGGGTTACTTAACCGATTTTCTTAAAAGAAAAAATGCCGTTGTTTAGGCTAAATTAAGTAAGTATATTGAGCAAGTTGGGGTCATATGGTCAATGTAAGTGAAATTACGTATTTTATTCCGACCATGTACCGGCATTTAAATGGTCAATGAATTGGATACCACATTGTCCATCATTGCGCAAATCAAACTTGGAATCAGAAAATGCGCTCTCTTGGCTGAAAATAACAGTAGCTGAAAAAGTCTTTTGTAATTAACCTGTAAAAAACGAATTAAATGCATCAAAAGCCTTTGTCAAATGAATAAGCAAATATGTATAATAAATTAATGCAGAATGCCTTTCTGTGTTGAGTTTGTGTGTTCTCCACGTGTCTGCGTGCGTTCCTTAAGCGTACACCGGCTTCCTCCCACACTGTTTAAAAACATTCAGGTTAATAATGTGATTGTACTAAGTTGTTGTTCTTTGTCCCCTTGTTAGCCATGTGCTTGACCTGCGACCTGTACGGGTTTACCCCGCCTCTCGCCCTGTGGTTGATCTCCACACTCCATCACAATAGGTGGCGGTAATGCGCAATTTTTTTTTATCTGACAACCGCCATAAAAACAATACAGAGGGGGTGTATTAGCTAGCTTTAAGTTTCACTTGACCATTGTACGAGAAATTATGGCGCCTCGTCGACGGAGTTTGGTGTGGTCATTTTATCGATTTGTAAACGACAAGAAAGTCCAATGTCAGTTGTGTATGGAGTCGGTGGTTCACACTGGCCATACTACAAATATGCTCAGACATTTGCGTTCCAAACATCCTGTAGAGGTGGCCAGAGCGGGAGAAAGCGAGAAGGCACTTCCTGCCACAGAAGAAACGATCATGGCTATCAACAGTGTCAGTGGCGACTATTGTTCAGGTAACGTTCTTACGTTCTCATTCTGATGCTGCCTTGTTTCACATAGGATTTCGGACCGAGATCGCAAATCGCTAGGCCCATCTGCAAACTAAGGGCGCTTTCACATTAGGTATGACAGATTCGAACCGTGCCCGATTGTCCCCACCCCCATGTCAGCGTCCACACTACAAATGTAATGTATTATTATTATTAACATACTACTATGTGCTTAAGTAGGGGCTGGTTCGCGAACTATTCGTTATTTTTGATGAATCCGTGAAGTGAATGCAACGAACGGTATCCTCCTGTCAAACCATGCCGACCAGCCGCCGGCCGCAGAAAGCACCTGGAACTACAAACTTAAATTAAGAACTGGCGGAATTCAGTTTACAGTTCAGAACAGTTATTTTTAGGCCACTTTCAAACCGCAAGCCTTTAAACTCGATTTGGATTTATGCTACCATCCGATTTTGTGTTTGGCTGTTAATTCACATTTCTTTTTTGATGTGACTAATATCTGATTCTGATAGATAATAATTCATTTTATTTTGCGCCTTTCAAAACACTTTGCTCAATTAGGTCACCAATTAATACAGAACGAACATTGAATGGACCAACACCTCAAACACAACACTTCTGAGTCTGAGTGATACTGTTTGGTAGCCAATTTGCGTTGGACTTGCTCACATATATTATTTCTTGCTCACATACAACGATTTCAGGTGAGCTGTCAGTGACTGGTATGAAGATGTGGCAAGTTTGTTGATGATGGGAGGAAACCCACAGAAACACAGCGAGAACATACAAGGTCCACACAGAAAGGCCCTTGGCTGAGGTGGGGTTTGAACCCAGGATCATCTTGCTGTGAGGCAACAGTGCTAACCATTGAGCCATGTTGCCCATGATGACGTTTTAAATGCATTACTACGTTACACCGAACCATTGATGTATTATGTTGCACCAAACGCACAACAGCAATGCATTACTGTTGATATATATATATATACACACACACACACCTGTGACCACCGTCACCGAACACCTTCACTTGCTCTCCCAGCCCTCAGAGGGTCGCTCTCATCATGTTCACTTCAGATTTTCAGACTAGTGAAAAAACACTTAAGATGGCAATGGGGATTCGCCTAGGGGAAGTCAACAATGGCATGGCGAAAGGCTATTGCAACGCCACATTAAAGTCACATGGATTCCTAATTGTCTGATCAGACTGAGGTCGTATTGCCAAAAAAATTAGACCTGCCTAATATTCATTTTAGTACCACATACTGAACTGAACTTTTTCTTTAGTAATTTAATCTTAAAAATGATTAATATTCGCATATGTTGTCATTGACAATAATTGTGAATTTATTAAAGTTTTTCGGCCTGTGTTTATCTTTGCACAATTACCAGGGGTCAAAGTCTATGTAGGCTAACGCTAAAGACAAAATTGTGGCAATTATGTCACTTTTGGGTGAGGGTGCATCCATGTCTGTATACACTGTCATCATTCAATCCATTGCCTTCCGAGTGCAACGCAGTGTTACAAAACTGGATATTGGGGAGAGACTGGTAAAGGCTATGTTGAAACAACCTGATTTTATTTTAGGTAAATGCATTTAATATTGTATAGTGTTGTCACTGGTTATGACCCTCCAGGCACATTTAAATTGAAGACTTTTGGTCACCCTTTTCTCCTAACAATGGTTTGGCCCTTTTAAGCATCAGTGGGAATCACTGAACGACTCACTGAATGAATAAGTCATTCACAAACGTGTCATTCACCAGATGCCGTTCACAAATGGGTGTCAGTCTTTTAGAGATCTGAATCAAAAGATGTGTCCCTTAAAGGAATCAAAGGGCCCACTACTCTGATGCTCCGGAGGACAATTGCATCATCAAGTATGTGACTTGTGACTTATGTGATGCATCGTCAGTGAATCGTTAAAAAGTATAACTCAATGCCGGGAGACAACAGCCTAACAGGTGGACTTCCCTGTAGCACATATAAAATACAATTGAAAATATCCATATTGCTACCTCATTTGAATTGTACGAGGGAGCCCATTTTGAGAGGGAGAACTGACTGTGCATGCGCCACCCTGAAGAAAGTTTTAGATTTGACATTCAGCACTTTTTGGCTCATATAAACTCAATAACTCTGTCAATTCTAAATGGATTTACTCTTATCTTGTTTTGAAGGTAAAAATGTGTCTATCTTCACAGTTTTCAAATTACAATAATGATTAGTAGTAGGCTAGACAACTCCAAGTAGTAGTAGGCTATCCAAAAAATCAAGTATCGTAAACAAAGCAATATAACTATATTAATAATAATATAACTAAGTTCAAAGCGTTTTTACACAATTAGGTCACCAATTTATTTCATACTGAATAATCGACTGACAGCTATCAAACACTATACTCAGGCTGAGTAATAGTGATGGTAGCCAATTTGGGCCAGATTTGCTGACCCAACATATATTACATCTTTCTCACATACATAGAAAACACAGAATAACTGTCAGTGACTGGTCAGGGCACTGGCAGGAGGATGAGGCATGTTTTTTGGACTGTGGGAGGAAACCGGAGTACTCTGAGGAAACCCATGCCAACACGGGTAGAACACGCAAACTCCACACAGAAAAGTTTTTGGGTCTATGTGGGGACCGAATCTAGGATTTTCTCGCTGTGAGGCAACAGTGCTAACCACTGCGCCACCTTGCAGCCTGATTAATATGATTTAAAATTTACTTGCTTTACATATATTTTGCCCTTCGCTCTTTGAGAGAAGCACATTCTTTAATGAATTATTTGTAAAGGAATGTGGTCAATCTGTCATTCTGAGTGGCAAACCTCTAAATTACCTAATTAGTAAAGTCTGAGATGTTTTTAAAAAAAAATGTCT
>JAVQJS010081849.1:0-14454 GCA_036024795.1 Galaxias rostratus
ACACACACACACACACACCACACACACATACACACACCACAAAAACACACACACACACCACACACACACACACCACGCACACACACACACACACACACCAAACACACACATACACACACACACACACACCACACACACACACACACACCACAAACACACACACAGGCTAGGATGTCACCAGGAACGCTGCACAGCGACCTTAGCCCTTTGTCGGATGCTAACAAATTGTTAAGAAAACCAGAGAAAAACAGAGAGCCTTAGTAGCCCAAAGTTTCCCACTATGTTATCTGCAAGCTATGCATATTTCATTGCATAATGTCGCTAGTTCCCAATCAGTGCCAACAGCTTCAATATTTTACGTTGGAATGTAATACAGGAATGAAGGGCTAGATTATACAATTGTTATCTTATCCATCTTTGTAATCTGATAAGGACCAAATATTCATAGGCAAAGGAGCCTCTACTACTACGAATGTGCTTTATCTACTTTATCTTTAAAAAAAAAGAAATCTTACTCTTACACTTATTTTGCAACCCAAAAGCATACTGGAACATCTACCTTTTAAGTGATTTCCTTAAAAAATAACTGTAGACATATTATGGTCTTGTAATATTGCTCCATCAGTTGATAATTTGCTCTGACTGACAATTGCCAAATCAGTACCACAAACTGAAATGTTTCAAAATGTTTTGGTGTTTCTGCATCATTGTACCACACTGAATAGAAAGTTCACATGGGACCAACAAAGGGAAAGTTTTAGGTACACAGGAAATGGGGTCTATGTGACTTACGCATGGGGCTCCATCTGGTCGTATTAGGAACCCCGTTGGAGCTCATTTAAATATTTAATGGGGGGCATGCAGACACACAAAAACACTAGCCTTTTAAAACTAGTCTACTGATAGCTTAACCAGGCCTCTACTCCTCACGATAGTGGTGTACATTCCACACATGGATGGAAAGCAGTAACACACCAAGATAAAGAGACTATGTTTTTAGACAGTCAACAGACAGCTAACGGAAATCCCACCAAAAGGCGAAAACGGGGCAGCGAGCCTCACTGATAAATTCTGTACGTTTGTGGTGTTCTGTGTGGCTTGTTTCCATCCACGCATAATCTATAATCTGACAAATAATTGTGATCTTTTTACACACCACAAATTCTGTGCTTAACATTGAATCCATCTCAATACTCCCGGATGGACTTGTCTAGGTAATAATATATGACCAGGCAGAGCTGAATTGGCATTGAAACCACGAGAAGCGAGGGAACAAACGACAGAACTTACTCACCTGAGCATAGTCCCGCTCTACTGCTGCCTTCTTCTGGCTATAAGTCCTGATGGACACAATATCACATCATTATTATACATTTTAATATATATTTAGAATTAGTATATATACGTATAGAAACGCTAGCAGTTGATCATGTCAACAAGTTGGTTTGCACCTTATTCTACAGGAGCAACATATGCAGTGTACAGAATTTTATGGTTCAAAACAAAACCGCAAAACCATCACCTAATATACATCATAAAAGTTGTATAAAACACCTTTCAAAGGTTATCAATAAAAAAGATATAGAGATTGTTAGACAAGCTACCCTGAGCTATATTCAAGCCATGCACAAGGTGTGGATGCACTGCTTCCTTTAAAACACAACAACATAATTGATAAAGGGATCAGATGAGATACGTGAGGATTATAAAGATCAGATGTTAGGATAATTTGTTTCTTGAACTAATAGTCTAATGAATCTAACAAGCATGAGGGGATTTATCGCATGTAGAAGGGTATCATTGAGGATAAATAGTTAAGCTACTTTCCACTGCAGTTTAGTTTGGAAAGCGGGTACTCAGTTCACAATTAAATTCTGCTCCGTGAAGTAGGACTTATAAATCCCTCATAACTCCCTCTGGACATTTACTGTCGTGTGTAGATCTGACGCGTTGTCCCTGTTGGATATGTCTGTAATGTGCACAGATTGTGGGATGTTTAAAAGTATATGTGCTGTGAACTGCACGTCTATGATCACCTCTAAAAGACAATATGAATTATTCTATTCTCGATTAGCCTAGAGGAAAATTTATTAAACCGCTATATTAAACTAAGGCAAGATAGGACTGGTTTGCATTTTATAACAGGCTATCTAGCCTGACTCATCAGATCTGGTATCCTCTGGGAGTTTACCTCTTCCCTTCCCTTTCTCCGTGTATTCCCAAACCTTACCTCCCCCGTCTCAGTTCCTGTCATTCTCACAAGCTCAACTCAAACTACGAATGAGAACAGTCGTGTTTTAATCTCCTGGGCTTCCGTTTGTTTACTGGAAATGATCTTACAACTACCCATGAAACATTCCCTCTTGTCTTTCTTTGTTTCCCTCTCTTTGTAATCCTACTCTCTTTTCCCCCCAGCAAACCACTCTGGGCAGCCAGAACATCTGGAGACCCTCTATGATTCTCACTTCCAGCTGTTCCGAGTGGGGGCAGAGCTTTGCTATCTTTCCACCAGCCAAGGCAGGAAGTGGGGAGCCAATACGCAGTCCTACCAACCCTTCAAAATACTACCAAAACACACAACTTCACCACCAGCTATTTGCAGATCGGAAGTTTGGAACAATTGTGCTGGTCACAAAAGTGCTTTTATTTTTCATGTTTAGAACATTAAATTAAATTCTTAAGCGCATAGCGCACCCCCACACAAGCCGGGGGTACAACAACAGTAGGCCCAACCCCTTGTTCCAAGCCCTCCATGTCCGTACCTGAGGTCTTCCAGTAGGTCACACTCTGTCTGGTGCTTGACATGTAACCTACTCAGCTGCTCAGCATGAGTGTGTTTTAGCTCTTGGGTCACCTTGACCTAGATTTAGAGTGCAAGAGAATAGGTTAGCAGATTTGAGAAGTGTTCAATAATCGTACATTATTACATTTTACATCTCAGCTACAGCTCCCCAGGAAGACAGTTAGGTAAAGCTCTGAAGAGGAAGGTGGAGAGGCCTCTCTGGACTTCTAATTGGCCTTGGAGTTAGAATGGGTCACTGGGTTTTATTACCTAAGAGTTGCTAATTGGTACTGTGGTCAACTTGGTAACCATTTTGTTTTTCTGATCTCAATATAATAAGTGAGTGAATGAATTGCGCAATAATAACAATTATATATGCAATTTATAGGCTATGGTGTTATAGGTTATATATAACATACCAACAACAACTGATTATCAATCAATTACGCTGGATCTATAGAGAACGACCAAACAACACATTTCCTTTCAAATGCCAACAAGAGCATTTAATTTATGATATTCCGGTTTTAGAAATATTCAAACTAGGTTAATAATAATAATAATAATAAACAATGATAAATCCATAATTTAGTCATTCGCACATAATCTCAAAGACTTGATCTGCTAATACAAATGATCATAAAATAATGTTGCCGGGGTCGAAATAGTCAAACCGATTTTGAACAATGTTTTTGAAATTTGATCTCCTCGTCCACATTTCGTTGCAATGGACTGTCTTCCCCAAACATGGGCAATTGTTGCATCAAACTAACATTTACAACCAAGTTCAATTCAATGTAGCAGGTTTACGTCGACTGATAGAAAAGTCAGACTGAAATAGTAACAATGAAGGTTTAGTATTTCTGCTTCGTCAAAATTGTCTGGACGGGACATGCAGAGAGTGTTTGCTTTGTATAAATCTAGTACCCATAAAGTTGAAGTTAAAACAGGCCCCCTACTACTGAAATTTAAAAGAGACAATCCAAAGGCAGGTCGAATTTGTAAATGAAAAAAAGTAAAAAAAAAAAAGATGGGGAAAATAAGTTTTACGTTTGTCAACACAAAGCATCTTCAAAAATTAAATGTGGTTCATGCGTCGAAACATTTGAAAAGTGAACAAAACAACTCACCTTCCTTGGTGGAGGTTGCATTTTACTTTTGTATTACAACACAAATAATAGAAAGATAATCCGAAAAAACTGCGTGCAAAGTCTTGGCCTGAGTAAATACAGAACGAAAAACACGCTAGTGCATATATAGCCTGAATCAAGCGGCCATGACGACCCAACTCGTAGAGCGACGGACTCTAAAATACTGGCCTCAAGGAACATAAAAGCGAAGTTTGCTATTCAGTGGGGTTTCCGGTGGAGGAGAGATGGGGATGACGGGGACATGCTGAGGAAATGCATGGGAATAATGTATCCCTCTAGCGGTCACTCTTCTCTAAATACGTGGATTAGTCAGGGATTATTGGATGCGTTTCTGACCAGACGCACATCTGTTTGTGAGTACGTGTGTGTGTGTGTATGTGTGTGCACGCGCACACACACACACGCACACACACACACACACACATACTGTACACACACACACACACACACACACACACACATATCAAATAATGTATCGGTGAGTTGTTGCGCTAGGTCATACATAGATCGAGCAATACAATCATATATGGATGTGAATAATAGTTTTGCAACTACAGGTCCTGACAGTTTGTGAACGATCTGAAGAATATAGATGTTCTGTGGGCCTATTGTGCAACAGACAGGTATAATCCACAGCCCTGGCGACACACACTGCTCTCTCCCATCTGGAAAAAAGCAACACATATGTGAGAATGCTGTTCATCGACAACAGATCAGCATTCAAAACCATTATTCCCTCCAAGCTCGTCTCAAAGCTTGGTGATCTGGGGGTGGATGCCTCCATCTGCAGCTGGATCTTCGACTTTTTTAGGGATAGGCCCCAGGCGGTGAGAATCGGTAGCCACACTTCCTCCTCTCTGACTCTCAACACAGGTGCTCCACAGGGCTGTGTGCTCAATCCTCTCCTGTGTGCCCTGTTCACCCACGACTGCCTAGCAAAACACAGCTGTAATGTCATCCTCAAGTTTGCTGACGACACTTCTATCTTGGACCTCATCACAGACCACGGCAAGACGGCCTACAGAGAGGGAGTCCAGGCACTAATCAGTTGGTGCCAGGACAACAACCTCTCTCTCAACGTCAGCAAAACACAAGAGATTCATTGTGGATTACAGCAAAGAAATTAACATCAGCCCATTTTCATCAGAGACGCCGAGGTCGAGAGGGTGAGAGAGTTCAGGTTCCTCGAGGTCCACATCACTGTGGATCTCTCCTGGTCCCTTCATGCAGACACGATGGTAAACCGTGTCACCGGCTCTATTTCTTGAGAAGGCTGAGGAAGTTTGGTATGAGCGCCAAAATTCTCACTTACTTCTACTGATGCACTATCGAGAGCTTGTTGACTGGCTGTATCAAGGTCTGGTACGGGAACTGCTCTGCCCACAGTCGTGAATCAATACAGCGAGTAGTGTCAGCGGCTCAGCGTACCATCGGCAACGGACTCCCTACCATCCAGGACATCCACCTCTAGCTGTGCCTATGGAAAGCTCACCATCATCATCAAAGACCACACAGCCTTTACGCTTTGCGACCATCTGGTAGAAGGTACAAGAGCATGGCTGCACGTACCTCTAGACTCAAAAACAATTACTACCCCCACTCCATCAGGCTACTGATTTCTAAACATTGAACTCTAAACATTGAACTCCTAACACCGAACTGTGAACTCTATCATGTCACCACAAGACGTGACATGCTTCTTCAACTTGTGCCATATATTGACATTGTCACTTTATGTAAATACTGCTCATTTAAAATGTAAAATGAACTATTAATATGGTTAAGAACTGCCCTTACTGCCCTAACACTTCCACTACTTATTGTTATTCTATATTCTGACATGCACTATTGCCCTCTCACCTCCTTTTGAATTTATTGCCGTTCTATATTTTTGTACTTTTTTGGTAATTTTAAATTTTGTATTCTTAATTTGTATTTTATTCTGCTGAATTGGTTGACCGACTCTCGGCCAGCACATTTCATTGCATGTTGGCCCTGTGTTAATTGCATATGACAAATAAACTTGAAACTTGAACTTGAACTATTATTTTAATGCTGATCCAAAAAACTGAAAATCTGAAAACAACTGATTACTTGCATTTTGAACCTTCAGCAGATAAATCCGGGTAAGTGCACTGATCAGACAAAAAAAAAGAAGTTAAGGATGAGGTTTTTGGGAAAGATTTTAATAGTTATTGAATGTTCTACATCGTACAGTAAATATACAATTACAAACTTGCCTTATTTCTGTCACAAGGACCTCTAATTGATCCTTAATAATGACTTAACAAAAACTAAATTAGACTCCATAAACTCAAGTCTGATTTGGGTCTCTGCATCAATACATTTCCAACTCAATGTTACATAAATGTTCCACTACAGTAGCTGCAATGTTGAGACAGGACATTGCAAAATTGTGGGGGTATTAGATGGGAGAATCTAAATCTCAAGATGCTTACAAGGTCTAGAAAATCTATTGGCTATATATTTGGAAGACAGAATATGCTTTTGTCCCTAAGTTAAATTAAATGCGTTTTAACAGGGGTAAATGACCAAAATAAACTGAAATAGCGAAGTGATCATTAGTGTCTTAACCTCACCCTTGGAGTTTCATAACCATGGACATTGAGACAATGTGCACATCATCCCCTTGCTTTAATCAGATCAGACACTATGTAAATTCATATCTATTGCAGTGTATAGTAAGTGATTACTACATATTTTATATTTCAATGCCCATGGTCTATTGAAAAGTCTCCTTAACTTCACTCCATTTCTTTAAATCTACAGACTTGTGTTTTGAAATAGCCCCTGACGTCTCCAGAGGTAACCCACAAAACAAAGGATATCCTATATTTTAGGAATAATAAACAACAATCAATAAAACCATAAATAACACTTATGGTAAAAAGCGTTTAAATTACATAACAGAAATTAAAACTCATCATTCTTTAAAAAAAAAAAAAACTATTACACTGAGGTTATACTCCTATACATGGTCAAATTTTCTGAAGATTTTAGCATCAAAGATTTTGCACTCAGCATAGTATTCACAAGAACTTGTCCTGTGTATTTACTTAATGCATTGTTTAATACTTGTATCACATTACAAGTTCTAGTGAGTAGCGCTACAGATTAATAATTTGTCTATGGTCCCAAGTAAAAGGATTAAGTGCTTCACATTTCTTTGCTTAATGGTTTGATCTGCAAAACAATAGACTGCGTGTACTCTCAGTTTTTTAAGTCAATGTCGGGACTAGCTCTATCTGTGTGCAACTTATTTTTCTAATAGGGAAAGTTTGTGTAAAGTTTGTTCTAAACAGTCAGATCAGTGCCAAGGTTAAGAGAACAATCATTCTTTCTCTCTCGCTCGCTCGCACGCACGCACACACACACACACACACACACACACACGTAAAAGAACATAGAGCTGAACTTCCTTCAATAAGTGATGCTACTCGTGACTGTCAATCATCAGGTATTGGTAGTAAGGGTTTGGGGAGCTCTGATTTACAAACTGAATTCAGAAACTGCATTTTTATTTTTTTTATACTTAAACAGGACAGATTCTTTTGTATTTTGTTTTTACTGAGACCAAAAATAAACCAAATTAACTGCACTAAAGTCTTTAAACGGTTAAGTACCTGTATGATAGAATAGATTATTACTTTAGATGTTTGTGCAATACATTATTTTTGACACACTCACATAATTATTGATATGTGTTTACATTATAAAGAAGAATCATAGCATAGTCTTGACTCTTGCATCATTCTTGGACTCCTTATGACTTTGACCATTGTGCCTTTTTCCCACAAGCCACTCTATTCCCCGATCCAGGGTTTCCGGACCCATGCAGCAGGGGCATTACACCTTATTATGGCCACCCACACTCCTCCTGTTTCTCTTGAATTCACCATATATTTCTAACTTCCTCCCACTGTGCCTGCTATTGTATACCCAGGAAGCTATGATATCCTGGGCTGGTTTAGCTGGAAAAGACAGCTCCTGCAGTCAGGACACTGAGAAGGGTCTCAACAGCCAGGTAGCATTTAGGCAACATGCATACTTGAAGGCCAACCACATTGAGTCTTTATAAAGTCTCTATAGTCCACAATACAACACAAACTTATGCATTTGATAGGTGTTTTTTTCTCAATCCCAAAGGGATGTTTCTTTAAAACATTGAGGATAAATATTACAACTTCCTCAGTGACTTTTCCTAAACAAACATCAACAAAGCCTCGTATGTTTTTGTTTTTATTATTCTCAGAACCAGACCCTGAGCCCCTCTGCATCTACACAAATCCAGCACGACTCTCATTACTGCCCTCCTCAGTCCCCCTGAGGAACTCGTTGCTAACCTGGTTACCATGCAGTCCCCTGGCATTTTCTAATGTAAACATAACATCCAATCATATTATTATTGCCTATGAAGATCCTCCTATGCTCAAGACGTTCCTCTACAATCAATGTGGAAATAAGAAACATGAAGGATTTGAGTGTACATACTCAACAGTACAATTTGACTCTTTCTCTGCCACTACGACTTCACAAAAACCCTTTAAATGCTCCCCAGCCATTGCGTCTGTTTTGTCCCACCATGCATCTGTTTTGTCAAAAATTTAAGTCAAAAGCTTTGTATCAATGGTCCCATTGACAATCTGGCAACTCCCCGTGCCCCATCATAACTAGAAAACTTAACTTATTATGAGGGAACTCCATCTGGCCATGGTCTCCTTCTGTCCCACCAATGTAAGTGCTTTGTGTAAGCTTGTTTTTTCACATCCTAGGTCATCATTACATCTTTATGTGTGATACACATCATGTACGTGCACGTGACCACATCCTGGTATCTAAAATACCTACATGGCAAGTATATTTGCATGTATAGTGAGTTCACATGTGTGCAAAGTTAACCACACACAACTACTTGCCCTACAGACCAGTATACTTAAATATGACATTATTATTCATGTATTGGAGATATTTAATTGCTTACTATACTAGTAGACATAGAAGCTAGTTAGGTCTTTTGCTGAGTTAATGAAAATGTCCTCTACATGGTTGTTTAACTACACTTACAATATTACTCATTCCCCTACTGGCGGTTCACCATAATGAGACTGATATACATTGGGTCTAATCCTAAAAAGCCATGTTAATGCACTGCTACAAGCTGGAAGACAACCCTTGTTGAACTGCGCTGGAAGATGTCATGTTTGAACGTAAACCATAATGGGAAAGGCAAATCAAGAGGGCAAAAATAAATCTGGTATGAGACTTATAAGGGCACTTTCCCATTGGATGACTGAGAAATTACATCCAGTCTGAGAAAAATAAAACTTAAAACATTAGAAAAGATTTGGCAGCATACAAAGACATACATTCACACTACTGAAATATCTGGCTGAGCATCTACACCAGTGTTCAGTACCAAAGATCCGTCCAAAGACAAACGTATAACAAATGTACTACACAGACGTACTGCACTGCTTGTCAGCGTATGTCTGGATTAAAAGAAACAAAAAACACAGAGGCTCGTGGACAGTAAAAAATATGAAAAAGCAGCTTTTTCAAATCATAAAAGAATGCATAAAGTGACCAATGCACTTTAGTTTTTGTTCTTGCAGACAGACTAGGTGCTCTTCCGCCAACTCTCCTGCACCAATGTAAGACTTGAGTTGCTGTGAGCGATGTTTAACTCCAGATCTGAGAGACCAGAGAAAAAACAGAATTCATCACATCACACTTCATTTTAGTAGACATGTTGTTTTTTTTTTAAATGTGACCGAGGTCAAGAGCTTACATGACTTAGACCATTGGCTCTACCAGTGAGGAGGCACATAGCTGTAGCCAGGGTTCCCC
Organism: Galaxias rostratus; assembly: GCA_036024795.1. Taxonomy (NCBI): domain Eukaryota; kingdom Metazoa; phylum Chordata; class Actinopteri; order Galaxiiformes; family Galaxiidae; genus Galaxias; species Galaxias rostratus. Next base: position 9,802 of record JAVQJS010081849.1, read on the forward strand.
TGAGGGCGGTACGTTGGAAGAGTAACCGGATGCCCCCCGATATGCTGAGTGTGCTGGGGCGTGGTCAGCAGGGTGCCTGGACAGTGTTTAAGGAGGTTACAAACTAATTCAAATGAACAAAATGTTGTCTATTACCATTTAATGGCCATTCATTATTCTTTTACAAGTCAATGGTTAAGTTGCCAACTTCTAAAAACTATTTCAAACAACAAATCCTAATGAAAAAAAATTAACAGACTTTCAACTTACACCTTATACATGTGCAACTATTGGTGAGGCATTGGTCAACTGCTATTGCAAATATCTTACACTTTCATATAGCAGCAAAGCTCGTGACAAGATAGATTACAGAAAATTATAATTTATGAAAGTTAAGAGGCCTCTCTTAGGATCTCTGCATTTCAGAAAAGACTGCAAAGCAACTTGGCTTCTGAATACTGTTCATTTGCACAACGTCCATGAATTTGATAGTAGCCTATTTCGCATTACAGTCAGAGGGGAAACAACAAACACACTGTTAAAACTAACACAAGATGTATTGTATGCCTAAAAAGCGTAAGGAAACATCGTCTAAAGCCACTCACCAGCAGACATAGCCATGGTGGTGCCGGCTACCATGCCCATGGCCATTGCGTTGTTGCGGGGCGCGGGCATCTGAGCGGGGTACAGGGCTGAGGGGATGCTGTTGGGCTGCACCACGGTGGTGTGATGGATGACGTGAGGCTGCGCCGCGTACATCGGCTGCGTGTAGTAAGCCCCCTGCTAGACGTAGAGACAAAGACAGAAAGATAACGTGAACTAGGAGGAAGGAATGTTGAAACACGTCACAAAGTGTAAAATACGTCACAATTGTCCAATACGTCTTTACGTTAAAAAAATTACAACAGTGTGACGCAGGACTGTCTGTGAGCGACGCCCCTACGGAACACAAAGCAGGTTTGTTCTCCTATATTTCTTACCTGAGCATAGAGGTTCTGTTGTGGGTAGGCACTTCGGATAGGGTACATGGTTGTTTGGTAGGGGTTAGGGGTCGGGGAGTAGGGCGGGGGTGCCCCGTTGGACTGTGTTGGGGGTACCTTGTATGGGGTCCCAGTTGTATATCCTGGAGACACCGAAAAAGAAGAGAGGAAAAGAGAAAAAAAGGAGAGAGTTGGTGGAGGAACCTTAGTTTTAGTGTCTTATTGCATGAGCATATTTGTCGAAGATGTCTCAGTGGCTAGTAAAGCCAAGTATTTCCGAGCGCTGAAGTTTCTTTTACTCTTTTGAACTGCAGAGACACATATTTAATCAACATGCGTTCTGCAACTCATAGCGCTTACCACAAAAAAGGCCCCACAATTCATAGATGGAGCAGATCTCTAATGGACACATGGCAAGACATTCACACACTGTTTGCCTGCCTCTCCCTGCTGCGGGTGCTCAGTAATAGGCGATACATTGTGTATAGCATAGTGACATGGGTGTATAAGAATGTAGAAATTAAATCGCTTTTTATTTGTGGCAATACGTGTAAGCAGTCAGTGTGTTGACAAAGGTAAAAGATTAAAAAACAATCAAGCAGGAAATGAAGCCACCAGCCCATCTGACTGCGGGCCATCTTTTTAACCTAACTTCAGGCAATAAACTGTATTAATGTAAACAAGTAAAAACGTTAGTCACTTATTGGCCTTAGTATTAGCATCTTTTAGAAAATGCCCAAAAATAAAAAAAAATCTCTTATTATCAAAAACTCTATTTTGTATAGCATGTATAAGTAATACTACTTCACTTTCTCATGTGTGTTATACATATATGCTTTATGGTTTTGAGAATGTATAGTATATAGTGTAATAATTACTGAAAGCTGCGGACGAGGCCTGGTACTGTCGGCCCTCTGAGCCTGCATCCATGGCCAGGTCATAGGTACCCTCAGGGGCCCCCGCCGCTGTGGTGGCCTGGGGCCAGCCCTGCTTCACCAGCAGCACTGTCCCAGACACAGACACAGAGAGGTTACTTACTTACTTACACACACACACACACACACACACACACACACACACACACACACACACACACACACACACACACACACAGACCACAGCAACACAGACACAATCTGCACTGAGTGACATGAGATCAGGCATCATTCAATCAGGCTAGAAGAGCATGCCCACACCAGCTGAGCTCACACTGGTTCCACAGGGAGGTGCTAAAGAGACCCAAGCTGTTCCTTTGAAATATGCCAGTTTGGAATCCTAGAGCGGGGTTTTCGGATATGAAACTAAGGTATTTGTCCAAGCTAAATGCCAGACAAATCAGAATTGTAGCATTTGTCAGTATTAATGAATAACACATTCTTACACTCTCACACACACACACACACACACACACACACTGCTAGTAAAATTGTTCAGGGACACTATTACTATTCTATTACTGCCTAGACCATACACAATCAGACTGTATGTTTGAGGAACATGCCCCAAGGAAGTTTGAGGTGGAGAATTGTGTGTGTGTGTTTATGTCTATGTCAGCCTGTAAAAGAGAGAGGTACGCATTTTCGTTATCATCCTTACCTTCATCTACACTATGTGGGTGTGTTAGAGTGTATGAGTGTGTTCTTACCTGGGGGATAGCCTGGGCTGCCAGTCTGGTAGAGGTTCGGTGTGTAGGTAGGAGCTGCAGCAGGATAACCTGCAGGATAGCCTAAGGACAAACACAAGACAGGCTCTAACATCATCCGCTCAGGAAAGAAGATGCAAGGGAAAATCAAGGGAAAAGCTTACAAACTCTTCATTACTAAATGGACAGGGAGGTGTGAGTGTGGATGCGTTTGTATGTGACTGGCTGAAGGGCACGGCAATGGACTATATCTTTGTATGGCCACAGATTCCTGACATAACAAGCTCCTGTGATCGATTACCCCACTCACAAGAACTTTGCACATTACGGCACTGCACTGCAATGGAAATAATAATATAAGTCCTCAAAAGACTGAACTGGTACAGGTTGCACTGTTCATTGTGACATACATGTGTTATTTTTGGAAATCTAGGTAAAAGGCTCAAAACCACAAGGAACGTGTGAACAGGGGCCAGTGAAGGAGAGACTGCATTTAATAGGTCAAATAAATAGTGAGAGAAATAAGGCATGTGTTAGGCCTCATCAGACCTTGAGGGAATTTCTTCAGTAACTTGGCATGGACTAAGCCCTGTCCTCTTCAGTAATTCATTAGCACTTGCCAGAATTGAGTAGCTGAACTACATATCCAAAGCTTCTTATTGAACTGAACACAAGAATGTCAGTGCTCTGTGATCGAAGCAGACGGCAAAAACGCAATTTCCATGTACAAAAGTGGAACGACAAGTCAATGATGGGAGTGAAATGAGGGAGAGGAGCTGCTTAATGACATCTGTTGCATTGTCAGGGGTTCACACGTACTGAGTCATATTACAGTGCATCAGCAAATCAGGGGGAATAGTGTTGTCGAAAGAACGGAATCCGAACGCTAACTAGCATTAGATATTTCGCACAACAACGCAGAAACCCCACCGCTCACGCACACAAATATGCGCATACACACAAACCCACCAAATGCCTCATTTCACCTATTAGCTTTCATATTCGAGGAACAGAATGGTCCTGTGGACTAATAGTGGGAAGAGGACAGTCAGTCACGAGAGTGAGGAAAAGAGGGCAGATAAAACAACTGCTGTCAGCAGTATCTGAGAATGACATGAAGTGGGGGCCACTTCAATCTGCTGCCTGAGGATTTGCAAAGGATTGTGGGATGGAAGAAACCATAGCGCTAAGGGCACCTTTCAAATAAACGCTCCGTTATCAAACTGGCTGCCGTAGCAACAGTCTGGCCTATGAATCACCAATGGAATGCTGGTGAACACTCCTGCCCCCAGCTAGGGGACAAAACCACACTAGAGAAATCCTATTTCCACCTTCCTTTTCCTTGTCTTGTCAAACCTTTCCAGACACAACCACTGATGGGTGGTGATTTCATATTTGAGGATATGCTAATGATGTAACAAGAACAGTTTTGTGTTGAGTATTACTCACAGCTACATTTAGCTCAATCTGACACGATAGTCCCATAGCTAGCCACCTGGCAGTCACAACTGTGCTGTAACACTGACTACATAATTTTGAACAAATATAAAATAAGTAGATCTAAAGAGATATGCAGCATGCTATACTGAAAATAATCCAAACCAGTTTACCAGGTTAACTTTTCCCTGCCCTTATGTTTTTATTCCATCTTAAAGAGTGCGCTTGAAAGGTCCTTGCACACTTAAGTGGTTATTTGAAAGTTACAATATTCATCTATTATCATCTCATCGTCCACCCAACTCTAGTTGTTATTAATACAGCAATATTAGATAGTAAAGCAATTTACCATACAAATTAGCTTATTTCAAATGTTATGAGCACAACAGCCAGGACATGTTGCCCTGCCCTCATTCACAGTGCACTCTGCAGTACAATTAAGACCAAAGTCATTTCCATTTTAAATCCAGTCTTAGACGGCAGTAAAGGAAATCGAATTTGGGTGAAATTACATGACATATGACACAACATTCAGGGGGGGGGGGGGGGGGGGGGGGGGGGGGGGGGGGGGGGGGGGGGGGGGGGGGGGGGGGGGGGGGGGGGGGGGGGGGGGGG
>JAVQJS010081883.1:0-25144 GCA_036024795.1 Galaxias rostratus
CTAACTGAGAGACCGACATCAGAGGTTGTTAACGCTGGTGAAAACATGTCTCGGAAATCTGTGACAGTGTGTGTGTGTGTGTGTGTGTGTGTGTGTGCGTAGCTGTTTAATTGTGTGTATGTTTTGTAACCCCTTGCTGGTATATGACTGACAGGCTCAAGATATCTGACTGGAAGGTCCTAGCTCCACCTAAACTCCAATTAACCTTCGCTGCGGCTTGACCCACTTTCCTCATTAAAATAAACTCCCAATTCAAACCCATTCTATTTTGGGATAGTAAATTATTCATTAGTGGCAAACCTAAAGGCATACTTGAAGAAACGACCCATAAAAAAAACTTAAACTGTGATGTAATGTCAAATATCGGAGGAAAATAATGCATTTTATTCATTTGAATTCAACTGTGGGGTCTACAGCGTCATTCTGGTAGCAGTTTGCAGGTCCAACCAGGCAGCAACTTGCTACAGGCTGTAGGCAGAGGCAAGCCAGCCCGCAGCGCTTACCAAGCCAGAGTAGCAGGCTTTGTTTAAACTTTGGACTGGGTGTCAGGTGACTCCCCGTCAGAGGCTAGTTGCCATGACCTTTGACCTTGCTGTAAACCTTGACCTTTTTGATAAACAAAGGTCCTCTTTTATACATGATACCAGTCATGTCAAATCCTACAAGCAAGAAACTACTGTCTTGCTTACGTACGTTAAGGTACACAAAATAATTCTCTATCACAAATTCACATAAAAAGGTCCTTATAAAACACACACACGCACGCACACACGCATGCGCGCGCACACACACACACACACACACACACACACACACACACACACACACACACACACACACACACACACACACACGCGCGCGCACTCTCACACACACAAACACACACACACAACGTCCTCCGCTCAATGTCAGTCCTGCAGAAGCTCAGGGGGCCCCTCTTGTTGCCATTCTCCTGGCCCTGTCAGGTAACACGATCCGTTCGGAGCCGGGGTCTGAACATGGCTTCCCTGTAGGAGCGGGCTGAGGCTAGCGCTCCGAGCTTAGCAGGGCGAAGGGTAAGGCTCGCTGTGGCTCTGGACTGTGCTCCCAATGTCTCGGAGGATTGATATTTCAATTTCAATGACTTTCCAGGCAAAATTCTATAAATTCAACAACCCTGAACAATATTTTGTGGTGGACAGCCCAGACACATCCATCCATCCATTATCCACCGCTTATCCGGGGCCAGGTCACGGTGGCAGCAGGCTCAGCAGGGTATTTCAGCTGTCTCTTTCCCCAGCAATGCTTTCTAGATCCTCCTGGAGAATCCTGTGGTGTTTCCTGGCCAGACGAGATATAGAATCTCCTAGGGTCTAGATCTAGGGTCTCCTACCAGTAAGGCGTGCCCGGAACCCTCTAACAGGGAGGCGCCCAGGAGGCATCCTTATCCGATGCCCGTACCACCTCATCTGGTTCTTTTCCATGCAATGTAACCGCAAAATATTGTGTGCATGCGGGAGCGAGTGGACTGAAGAAACACCCTGTGCAGGATTTGTAATCTGTTTCAATTATCAAATTAGCACAAGAAACAATGCTGATCATTCTATTTAAAGGGTATTATCGAATTCTTCAACTGTGAATTAAAAAAAGTCTAAGTAGTATATGCTAAAGCAACCATACTAGGTCAACATCAAATGAAACCCAACGTTGTGATATCAGATTCACTTCCAGGTGTTCCGTGTGTGTGTGTGTGTGTGTGTGTGTGTGTGTGTGCAAACAAACTCCACAGTCATACATATTTGTGTTGAAATTAATCTTAAGGCAGTCACAGGGAAACACCCAGCACTCCCCTTACGATATGTGGGAGCAGACTAGCTGTTAGCCAAACTGTGGTTGGCTACATAACACACCACATTCCAGTGCTGTCTCTCACACCTTGTCTCCAGCTGCTTGCCTGGACCCCCTCCCTGCCTTACTGCCTACCTGACTGACAAACTGAAAATTGTACCTCGTTGAAACACCAACCCCACCCTTGACTTCTAAAACAGATGGCTGACACTTGAAAATAAGTCAGTGAGTTAGGAGGTCTGTTTCCATCACCCACCTATTTGAAAATATAGTCCAAGTTCGATGCTAAAATCATTGGAGTCATTTCAGATCAGTTGTTTCGAACACCAGTGTGTACATCTGAGTGGCTGTTCTGTGCGCACACGTTTGTGTTTGTGAGAGAGCAACATATTCAACGCCTGAAGGAGATGAGGGAAGCAAAGGGTAAATCAAAGTATGAGCTATCCAAAGAATTGGTTGTTGTTGTTTTGTATCTTTGTGGGGAAAATGCATTTCCAACGGAAATGAAACTTTACAAACAATCGCGCTATTTTCAAAAGCAGCTACCCTTTACGATAATCACAGAAACAAAGTGCACATAGTCGTTTCCGAAGAGCTCACACTAGCTCAATTAAATCAGTCAGTGGCAGTCCAGACGTTCGTTGATACATAGATGAGTTGTCAGACTCTATCGAACAACTGATAGCAACTAAACCTGGGTGACTAAAACAGTGTTACTACTGATTTAAATGTATAGTTTATGTTGAGCACACACAGAACAACCGAGGTGGAAGAGTTGTTGGAATAGCCCAAATGTCACTTTGAAGACCTCTCCACAGGCGCTCCGGGCACTCACAGATGGTCAGAGCGTTGGGGAAAATCGATCAAATCTGACAGGTTGGAGGAGCACACTAGATTGCCTCAAAGTACCAAAGCAATAGCAGCGTCCCCAATACCCGTCAAACATCTGCTTGTGTTGGCGAGATAGGTAACACCCTTTTTGTGTGTTTTTTGCTGAATACAATTTGGAAATTGTATTTCCTCAATTTCAATGACACACACATAGATATAAAGCAGTACAAGACATCAGTCTACAACAAATTCAGACTTCAACACACAATCATAGGTTTTGATGAAGCCAAAAGTGAATAGCCTATGACCAACAGTTGCACAAAAACACGATCAAAGAGGCCCAGCGATACGGTTCATTCTCTGATGTTCACCATTAATGAGTGGAACACAGAAAACATGGCAACGGTAAAAAAAAAATAAAAAAAAAAAGTGACCCAGGTGAAAAATACCGATGCTTTGCAGCAATGTTAACTTACGCAGTTTAGTGTTCTTGTGATCCAACTTGCGGACAATGTTCTGTATGTGTTCCAGGCGCGCTTGAGTCCTGCAGGACCTTCGAAACACCATTCCAGCTTCCATCTCAATTGCAAGAAATATGTCGCTTGCATGTCGCGAAAGGTCGGAAAGTTGATGGATTATGTTCGTCAATGTATGGCAACAAACCTCATCCACGGATGAAAATGAAACAGGCTTTCGTCGTTTGCGTCCATCAACCACAGTGTAGCCCCCATCATCTACCGGTGTTTTGCTCTCCTTTCCCGACAATCTACTCAAGCGCCGCGGCTCCACTGTCCTCTGATGAAAAGGCATTTTCACCAACTTTACCAACGAAAACAAAACACATTCAACTGTGTTAAAAACCTTGAAGCTTGGGAAATCCAGATAACTATTCAAATTCTGGTACTGTTTTTGAAGCTACGTAATCCTTACATCCCGCCATATTTTTTTAAGGATGTGAGTTGTGCTGTACTCGAGACGTTGCCATAAAGACTTTCAAATCCAGCGAGTGAACAGTGCAGAGAAAAGCTCGACTAGCAGCGGAGTAGAGAGAAGTACATGTAAAATACGGCAAATTCCAACCACCTGTAGATACTGGATCTGGAGTCAAACAGCTCGCCTATGTTCTCTGCGGGATGTGGAGGAAAAGTTTACCTGCCTGCCCCCTCACTTTCAAATGGAAGATTGGTATAAAACCAGGACTGGATTTTTGTATACGCTACTTGTACGGTTTCACTCCTGAAATAATTAGTTGATTAAAACGTAATTATTTTTCGACTACAACAATACGTGAAGGTTTACATGTTTTTTTTAGCTACTTCACAAAATCATTATTGGTTACAATTGAAGGTAGCATTCCTGCCAGTTGGGGAGCCTTCCAGACTGGACTGAAAGCATCCATCATAATTTCAAGGCCAAAAGCCCAATGACAAATTCTTGCGACCGCAAGTAAACACAAGATCTGAGCAGAGCAATGTCCAGTTGGCAAAACCTATCACAACCCATATGTTCCTACTATACCCTGCCATTTGCCTTCCATGCTTGCAGAATGTATTATATCTGCTCCCTGGTGGCTGAAAGTGAACACATCTGCACATGACGTCCTTACATGTCAATGTTTTCCTTAAATCCCGCTAAAGAAATAGACAATATCCATGAGGACAGGGGTTCACTGATACTTATCTAATAACTAATCGCGGTTTGGAAGGTGGAGAAATGTTTTTGAAGAAGTGATGCACACATTGTTTTTGCCTGGTGACTTTTACAGTCACCCAATTTACATTATGGAAAAAATGGCTGACGAGGCAGATCCGCTTCTTGTTTTGAACATGAGTCACATCCATATTGTGTTCTGTTAACAGGACACTATCGGTTTAACAGGAAAACATAGGGAAGACACATTAGATCTGTGTAACATTATTAATACATGGATCTGATGCTGGATCCATGGAGGGATGGTTCTGATGCTTTGAAGAAAATATGGTCCAAAAAAGAAGAAACTCTCCTGATACTGGTACAGATTTTAGAAACACAACTAAAATAAAAATGTTGGTTATATACAAAACAGACAGATCCATTTGTAGATCGTTGGAGAAGAGAGACACAGAGTTCACAGAGAGGAAAGTCAATTTAATTCTGATTAAATATTTGCCAAAAGGAACTTTCAACTTAGATCAGAACTAATCAAAGCAATACAAAAAGACAAGCTTTTCCATCACACCATTTTTTTTTACACCGTCTTGTTAGTGTTCAACTTTCATTTGGGATAAAATATACACGGATCTCATTCATTTACCGTACTATACAGTGCATCAACGCTGTCCCCATGGCCATTTCCCTCATCTACCCCCCATACAGAAACCCATACACAGAATTATTTACATACAAAAGCTTGAACAATCCACTTCACTTATCCAAGCCATAAAACAAATACTTATAGTATTACAACTGAACAATACACATCAAAAGATATTGGGGATTTCTCCAACTTCACGGCTTGGTTTGGTTTGATCTCCATTGCAGAGGCTTAATTCAGTGGCACTCGACAGTTGTCTTGGCCCAATCGTCATTGGAAAACAAGCAGTAAATAATTTGAGAAAAACCCAAGCTTCTCAATATTTGCCTTTCCATGTTCAATGCTGAAAACCGCTTAAGCACAGTGATGTGATAGAAGTCATTGGACGTCTTTGTAACCATCAGGGCACACCTCTAAACCCTCTACATTATTCCCCATGAAGAAGTTAGAACACACTGCATACAGCATTGACAGTGCGCCCAGGTGGAGGCGTCAGACTTCAAGTGATACACAAAGCATGCAAATACCAGGTGAAACACTGGAGAAATGCCAAAACAGCCCAGAAACAAAGACTTCCGAGAAATGATAAGGGTCAAAAATCCAAATGTAAGAAGTTATATTAATAAGCGTTCGGTACAGTCAGGAGACTTAGCCAAAACAATCATTTTATTAGTGACACACATTGATGCCATATGAGCTTACAATAAAGAGTTAATTTATTATTGTGGAGAAAGAAAGATACAGCAAACAAGCGTAGCTATTTATGGACCAGATGAATGTAACAGTGGCATGACCGAAACAAAAAGGGAAAACCATTTGCGTCGGTACAGGTGGCCATCAGCTGAAGAACAAAAACACACTGAGGGTTTCAAGTGAAGAACTCAGCAAACAGAGATGCTAATAACAGTCTCTCTGACCAGAAACAGGAAGGGGTCAAATATGATGAGTCAGCTTCCTTCTCGTGACTCCTCATCAATCCAAACAAGCTTTAGAAAAGCCTCTACATTCGCCATTCTCTTTGATGATCATGGTTCATGAAGGAAAGATGAGATGAACAGGCTTTTGAAAAAGTGTAGGGACACGACCCTAATAAAAACAAACTGTACGGAGATGAGATACACTAGAATGGCCTTCAGACACAAAAAGTATTACTACTCTGACAGGGAGGATAATAAATATTTAGTAAATGCTTTAATCCCTAGATATATTCTCGCTTGCTTCATATCCTTGCTTCTGATTGAGGCAGTTTCACTTTACAAGGCCTTGTGATGTACAATGGACACCTTATTGTAGACATGCTCCTTACCCAGGTCCTCCTTGACCACCTTTCGTTGTTCAAGCTCACCCAACCAAACATGAGCCCATACTTACTAATCTTGACACACTCAAACTGGATCTTAACAGTCATTAATGCTAAGATCTTGGCTCTGGCCAGCATGTCTGAAAGCTGTAATCATTTACACTAATCTTGGTGACTTATTCTCAACCTTGCCTAACCTTTTTTTAACGAGGAGGTGAAGGAAATGTTACCAGGAAGCCTTTTAACCAATCGAGTGGGTTTGAGGGTTCAATTTAGGACAAGCCCCGGCATCTCTCTACCGCCCCTAGTGGGGCAACCAACGGTGTGCAAACAACTAGTGTGTCTGTGACATAGGAGGGGCCACGTAAAAGGCATGCCGTTGTAGTCGGTCTGGCCTGGAGATTCGGTTGGCATTGTGTGGACAGGACAAGCCCTGCCTCACCCAGCTCAATGAGGAATCAGCTTAGGTGGTCCTTTTTGGAAGGGGACGCTGAACAGGTTTCAACCAGAGGCTATGCAGCCTCACTCAAAAGAACGGGCAACAGCAGTAAGGCAACATAGTTTGACAGAGGATGATGTCACGGCGTCGTGGGGGGGGGGGCTGTGAGGCCGACCATGGCCAGAGAGAGAGGCCGGTCTTTGACTAGGTGAGGGCAGCAACATCAGGTGGTGAATACACTTTGGAACCGCGATCCCTCCTCCACAAAAGGCTCTGACAAAACCGTGCAACACACACACACACACACACACACACCAATAAAAGTCACGCCGCCAATGTGACGTTTCAGACCCAAATCTGTCGCCCTCTGGTGGTATAGTCCACAACAGCTTCAGCGCCATCTTCTCTTGGCACTCGAATACACAAACAAACACCAGTCACACACACACACACACATACTCATCCACCCCCTCTTGTCTGTCTCCAGGCCTATCTGGTGTAGTAGACTCTGTAGTAGACGCTCTTGGAGCGCCACAGCGAGTAGGAGTTGTCAAACTTGAGCAGGTAGACGCCCCGGCCAGGGTACTGGTGGCTGCCGGCGTACACCTCCTCGTGACAGTCCCGTCGGTACACCGGCACGATCTCGTCCACCTGGGGCTGGCCCGCCTCCTTCTTGGCCTTCTCCTCCTCACTGGGGGGCTCTCCTTGGGGCAGGATGGGGAAGATGAAGGTCAGAGGATCACTAACCAGCACTGTGTGACGCAGGGTTGACTCGGGAAAGAAGGAGGTATCATTCCAAGTTTCCTTCTAGCAAGCACGAGTACTTTAATCAGAGATTACTGTTCGACCGTGTCTTACATGAATATAGGCGTTTGATCTAACAGCTAACTTTCCCAAAACACTTGGCCTCACCTTCCTCGTCCTCGTCCTCGTCGCTGGACTCGGACACGTGCACGCTGACGGAGGCCGAGGCGGCGTCCGTCCACTCGAAGAAGACGCCGAAGCCGATGTCGTAGTGGTCCGTGGCAAACTCCCAGAAGAGGTAGGAGCCCTCCTCGTGCGTGGGCACGCGCACCGTCACCACCTCCCCGCGGCCCACCGTGATCACGCTGTCCGCGTCCTGACGGATCTTCTCCTTGAAGTCCTTGATCTGCGGCCGCGTCCACATGGAGGGGGCCGCGATGACCGGCGGGGAGTCTGGGGCGAGCCGGCGGGCGGGACGGAGGGGAAAGAAGCATCGGCAAGAAGCATTGAAGCGTTAAAAAAGGAATGATTTCATTTCTAATCCTCGGTTTCTTTTATTGTCATTCGTGTATAATTCGGTTGAGGCTCACCACTTGTAAAAGAGGACTGTAGTGGACAGGAAGAGAGTAGACAGGGGAGAAATTGGAAGAAAGACCAAGAAACCAGGAATATGTTCAATATGGCTGAATAAAAACTGGGCAAAATTACAAAGTAGTGTCTAACATTCAGGGCAAAACTGAATCAATGAAAATTATACCTAGAGGGACAGTGCTCTATGCCAATCAAGCAGAGGCCTGGGCAGTGGTACTCAGAGGCCATTTTGCAATTTTCTTGCTTAAATCTTCTTTTGCGGTCAATTGAGCAAGAACAGAGAACAGAAGATTCCTGTTTCAGCTTTGGAGGACAGCTTTGTGTTCAGAAGAACGATACAGTGGCACACGGCTCCAGTGTGTGTGTGTGTGTGTGTGTGTGTGTGTGTGTGTGTGTGAGAGAAAGAGAGAGAGAGAGAGAGCGCGAGAGAGAGCGAGAGAGAAACAGCCCCATGCCTCCATCTCTCCCCCCACAGGCACCCACCAGGCACGGGTCCGTTCTCGGTGACCTCCTCGGCGGGCTCGGCCTCCGCCTCCCGTTCCATGGTCTCTGAGTGGGAGTCCGAATGGCCCCCGTTGATGGCCGGCGCTTCGTCCCCAGAGGGAGGCGACGCAGCGAGGCAGACCGGGGCAGACAGCGGAGGCTGGGCCTGAGCTCCGGGCTCCCCGCTGCAGTTGGCCTCCAGGGTGGCCTGGACCACGGCGTCCTCCTGCTGTTTCTGGAAGGCTGCCTGGGGGCGAGAGGGGGAGTCACTCATGGTCTCTTTGCCTGCTTCAGATATATTGTCTCTCCTTAGACAAAGGTGTTATAAAGGAGAGTGTCGTTACCAGGCGAGACTGAGCCTCGGACCCCATCCAGGCTCTCTATCTGTGTGTGTCAGCTAGCCAATAGTGGATGCGTTGCAACCCGTTGTTAACATTTGGGAGTGCGATGGCTGTTCCCTACCTGTTGCTGGGCCAGCTGCACCTGGTAGAGCTGCTGCATGTATTGCTGGTAGTGCTGCTCCTGCAGCTGGCGGATGAGGCCCAGCTGCTGCTCCTGGCTTTCGGGGTACTGCTGAGCCGCATATTGCTGGAACTGGACCGCAGTCTGGGCGTTCAACGCCGCCATGATCTGCTGTCTGGGGGTGGGGGGGAGTTTGCTTAGAAGCTAGTCTTTCCTAAAACATCCCCGTGTGCATACATTGCTTTACTAGGGTGAACATCCCTTTGAATCAATCAATCATAAGGACTACTGTTACATTTGACACATACGCACGCACGCACGCACACGCACACACACACACACACACACACACACACATACTTCTGCTGCTCAACCCGCAGCCTCTCTTCTTCTGCCTGCCTCCTTTCCTCCTCCTCCCTCTTCAGGCGCTCCTCTTCCTCCAACTTCCTCCTCTCCTCCTCCTGCCGCTGGCGCTCAAGCTCCTCGTCCTCCAGTCGCTGGCGCTCCTCCTCCTCTTTTCTGGAGGAGCGAAGCCAGGGGAGATTAAAAGAGAAATACAAATGAAAATGAGCGACATTTTTCACAGCTTAGAATCTGGGAACGATTTAAATGAATGAGGAGCAGAATGAGCTGGGCTGCAGACTTTCATTACCGCTTTCTCTCTTGTTCGTCTTTTTCGATCTGGTGAGAGATGACGTAGGGAGCAAACAGGTTACAGCACTTGTTGAGCAACTTGACAAACTCCACCATGGAGTCCTCCTTCTCCATGTTGCCCAGTGAAGCCCACTCTTTCCTGGGGAAGTAGAGACACGTCCTAATGTCAGAAAATTCCACTAGAATATAGAACTAAAGGCTTTAAGACAGACACTGTGGAATAAATTGTAAATGCAGTACGAGGATATTATAATGTGGCTTCATTATGATGCGCAGTAAGCAACGTGCATATAGGCTTGGTTATTATAAAACCTGGAAGAAAAAAAAACGTAAAACAAAACCAGTGGATGGACATAATACACTTTCAAAAAAAATAAAACAAATAAGTATGATCCAAAAATTATCTGGCAGCTAAGGTCAATGTCTCAAAAAGGAGAATAGACATCAACGGCATCCAACAACCTCAGAACATACTTTTTTCTCCAACCTCACTGTTCTTCCTCAGCTGCTAATTTGCAATTGCGGAGTTTCTTTTTTTCAGAAGCTTTGTCTATTGCTTCTTATCATGGGATGGTTAGCTCTATAAAATAAACAATTTGCTGTGTGTTGGACCAAAGTAAAGTCTGGTCTTAAATTGGTTGTTGCAATCTCTAGTGGCACTCGCAGTTGTTGGCCAACATCAGCAAACATTTTCCAATCACATGCTCCCCTCAGCTGCCCTATACTTTGTTTTGTTCTGCCCTATACTTTGATAAACTCTTATTTCCTGGAATTCCCTCCATGACAAAGAGAATGTGGAGCATGTCAAACTTTGCTCCAATTGGCAGGGTATTAGCTGTTGAGCGCCTATGCTCTATTGCTGCCGTCAAGCATTTTAGTTCTTTATTGTGGCACCAGGTGTATCATCCTTGAGTAAGACTTGTCTTCCACCTAGCAATTATGTGTTTGAGATTAGCCGTCCCGCCACAGAGGGGCAAGATAGATCTTCACCTACCTATTGGCTGGGATTTGTCAATGTTGGCAGTACGTCGTAGATAGCCCTAACATTTAAGATCATTCCTGTGGATACCATTTCCCACAAACCCATCCAAGTTCATCCATCGCCCCTGTTTGGCTTGTGAGATCATTTTAGCACTCCTTACTACCTCTTCTTGCTTACTCATCTGTTCCATTAGTAATTTGTGTTGTTCCTGGCAATCATTGCCTCTCAATGTACTCCAGGCTTGTTCAGTTCGATCCTTAATTCCTCCTCCTGCTTCGAGTCTTTAAGGGTAGCATTGTACCATTTTCCGAGACCTTTGACAGGCTTTTTGATCACAGTGGGAATTGGATCTTCACCCTAAGGACAATTTTGTTGCACAATTTTTCCTTACTAACTTATTTTTTTCTGGATTTTCTTGGGTTTGATTTCATTCTAGACAATGTAAGGTTATTATTAAGTTTTCTCAGCATCCTTTTAGTACACAGAGCAGTTGTCGGTATAGTCATGTCATCCATGTGTACTCTAATGGGAGGGAGACGTCATCCTTCCCTTATCTTTTGTCCGCCAGCTAACTACTCTGACGTTCGAATTATTACCTCCAGGGCCATAGTAAATACAGAGGGTGAGATTAGCACACTGGCCGGATGTACAATCTTCAGACTTCGCCATTCGCTAGTGAATGTTGGTGCATCAAAATACAACTGATACATAGAATGAAACCCTCACCATACTCACACACAGCTGCATAGGGATGAGGACAGAGAAAGGGAGGTTACCTGCGGTCATTGCCCAGGACATCAAAGAAGCCCACTTCAGGTGAGGCATCAGGGTTGTAGGGTCCCAGCAACACCTGCTTGTGCAGGGCCACCAGGCGTAGCTTCTCCTCATAGGTGGGATGAAAGGCTTTGCCATCTTTATCTAAGCACAAACACACAACTTTAGCTCCAATCTCGAATTATAGTATTTGCAGGGGTCTGAAGGATTTAGGAATTAATCTATAGGCAAGAATTGCACAACTCTTTTTTTTTTTTTTTTTAAATGGTAAACTGTTCATTTTGGCCAGGTAGTTGGTTGAAGCAAATGCTGAATAGTTACGTTAAATTTATGAAAATAAATAGTTTGTAAATTCTGATGGATCACAATGCTTTTGATAAAAATGCAAGAGTATAGCGTAAAAAATAAGATTTTTTTTTAAAATATATTATGCTGTGCTTTTAGCCCTTTGCGCTACTAAACACCGATGAGCATTAAACCACCCTCTCCAAATTACAGGCTAACTTGGTTCTAGCATAGTAATGCACCTAGTCTCTGACTTGCGGCAGCACAGAATCAAACATATTAGTTCTGTTCGGTTCCTAGCTTTGGCAGGACAAACGTGTTTTTTTGTTTGTTTGTTTTTATCAAAGGATAAAAACAGTTAATGCTCCATATTTGTGTTACTTACTAAATGTTTATTATTAAACACAAATTTTATACATTTTCAATTGATCTAAAATGGACAGTTTTAGTGTTGAAAATAGATTTTTTATTTCACCAAGTTGACACAACGGAGTAGCCAAGCAGTGTCTTCATAAAGCTCAAACCTCCTATGGCCAACTTTGACATTAGATTACTTCTTTGTCAGGGAAGAATAATAAACATGTACAAATACTTTGTAAATGTAAAGGCAGTGAGTTTATTAATGTCGTTTACTTAAATTAAAGCAAAAAATATATAAAACGTGTATACTCAAAACCAGAAACGTATAAAACCCCTTTAGCTTTTTTTTATGACGCAGCACTATAAGCAACAAAAAAATCGAAAACTTAACATTGGATGGCCAAGGTACTCTATGCAATTGTGTTCGTACACCCATAATCAGTGCCTGGTAATCACCGGATCAAAAACACATTTCAAATTATCTCAGTACAATATAGGTCTTATTGCAAGATCATTGATTATTAATTGGCACATATCTGCATATTTAGCCTCCAAAGAGTTAATAAACCAGCAAATTCAGTTGTTTAAATAGGCTACTGTCATTTTCCCTGCCTCCCCCCACAGTTCTCGCCCTATTGATCTTGCAAAACTCAAAGCTCTCTGTCCAACAAAGTCCCGTATTATAGCCTATATTTCATTCATAATGACGCTGATGATCCTGTATTGATCTTTTATTTTTAGCTGGCTATGAGTAGCCAATCTGCTAATTTATGCAGTCAGATCTGCAAACCTAAAGGCAATGAACCATCTGAACAATAAATAGGTTTTCTTGTTTCTTACTGCACAGGCAATGAACCATCTGGGGTCACAAATACTTGACATTACACTCAATGGAGACTTTAGAGAAACCAATGCTTGGTGGGCATAGAGGGAAACAAAAGATGAAAGAAATGGTCCATATTTTCTCACAGCAATTTATAGGCTACCCAAAACCCGCCTGGTGCATGTTAAGTCCTAAATGAAATATTAAAGTAGTTTAATAGAAAGTTCTTGAAATCCTCGATATTAACAGCCTTACCCTGATGATTAAAATGAGGCTACTGCAACATTTTTATTAGATCCCGGCTGTTCACGTTGGCTTGGTACTGATAACGTGAACCAATGCATATCACTTACATGTACAATCAACATTGCCAACTTTTTCATTCATGTGTTAGGCAATAGTAGCCAAACTGGCTGATTATGGCAGTGGATTAATACCAACGTAACTGAACTCTAAACCAATAAAACTGGTTGGGAAGCTAGTGGAGAATGTCTTACCACTATTCTTGGTGTCCTGAACCAGTGAAGTCACTGTACATTTTGAGGCAACAGATATTTTTTTACCTTCGATAAAAAAATCTTTTGTTTTTTTCAGAATATTTCCCGGAGGCCTTGATTTAATTAAAGTTGACAGGTCATGAACTTTCTGATTCAAGCTAGTAGCAATTCAAGTAAAGTATATAACATGCATTTTAAATATACATTTGATTACAGATGGCTTAGTCCCCATAAGGTAACATCCATATCCTTGCAGAAAAAGATCGCTGGACTATTTTTGCTTTTGTTTCAGGACTCTAGTGTTTCCCTGTAGTTGTTACACACCACCTAGCCAAACTAAAACTTATCTTGGTGCAACATAAGGAAACATAATTTCCTTTCAGTGATAGTGAGGATCAACTCATAAGAATGCTCAGGAAGACTTGTGACTGATCATCTGGAGTTGAAACGTAAAGTTGAGTTTGTTTTGATGCAGAGTGTCATTAATTCAACTGGTAGATATTGCTAATATTTTGCAAGACATGTTGTTGGTAGCAATATCGTAATCATGCAGCTCTGCTCTAAAGGGTTAAAAAGACACTTTTAAAAAGACTTGTTTATAGACGCCGCCATGGAGCTCCTTAGCCTTGAGACAACGGGATAGATCCAATAAGTTGGAAGTGCAAAAAAAAGAGGGTTTGGGACAAACATATACATCTATTGACTGTGAACATGCCATGCACGTCAATGCATGATGTGTGACTGCAACCATTCTGACTGTCAATAAGGAAGTAAAATATAGGCAGTCAGTAAAAGCTACACTTACTAGTACAACAATCTTACTATTGCTCACAATCCTCATTATTGACCTGGGGTGTGTCTAGTTAACAATTTAGATAGGATTGTGATGCAAAGATCACTACACATGCATGGCCGTACACGACAGACAGCTTGATGTCACCCATACATTTATCTTTTGAAATTATGTGGCTTACTAGCTGGTATTAATCAGATACAAAATTGGTTTATTACATTTTTTTTCGTGTGGGGAGGATTAACCATATGTATAGGCCTAAGGAACTAAACCTGTTTTTCAGCAAAGAATTTCCATTATTATGCTACAAAACCAGTTGCTTAAATTGTTCTGCAACAATCACTGTTTAGAATAGGCAGAGGAAGTCAAATATAAGAACGCATTTTCAAATGATATGAAAATGTTTCAGCACATCAACAGCATGTAACACAATCGACAGAAACGTCAATAATATTTTAAGACTAACATTATGTACCCTCCACCACGTTTAAATATGGTAATGTTGATCCAAATGTACATTATTTCTACAAGGTATGAATGGTCAGAGTGGGATTAAACTGAAAGCAGAGGCTACCAGGGAGTCATCTAAACAATAGTAATAGTTGGGAGAAATGTTAGTTCTGTTGCGTTGCAGGTTAACCGTGGAGGTCACCAAAATTTCAAAACCAACTGTAGGTTGGTGGGTAGCAGCCATCAAAATACAAACCTAAACCTACTTTTAATGTTAACGAGGATGTGCCACATTACGTTACCCGTTTTTAACAAATGACAAGCGCCTGTCAAGCTGTAAATTAAAAAGCAAAACACGGTAACACTGTCATGCAGATTGCTTGCTGGCTTTAACGAACACACTCGCATACAAACGCATAAGTTTGACAATGTTTAAGTGGACACACTGATAAGTTCAGCAAACAAGCAATTACAGTGTGCTAGCTGGTCACCCACACAACATTCTGAGGTTAGCAAGGAACATTTTGCCGATGTGGGTGACAGCTAGTAGCATGATGCTAACGGCTATTCAGATAGCTAGGCCGTTAACTTATTGAAAATTAAATGACCAAATTTGGTGGCTAGCTAGCGTTCGACGTGTACTCTTGAATTTGCAGATCATGAACATAAACCTTTAAATACCTTTAAAGAATTTAAGCGCTAGTCCGTAAAGCTCTTGCAAAGGAAAGCCCCATTTCCTCTCTAACGTGTTTTTTGAAGTCTCGCCATCCTCTCCATCTTCGTCCTCAGCTATGCCAATCTCCTCGGTCTCGGGCTGCACGGTCTTGAGATCAGGTTCCCGGAGGGGCTCTTGCTCGCCTTCGGGATCAGGACTGAGGGTTAAGCCGTCGATAGAGACTTCGAGCCGGCTAGAAGTGCCATTGTTGAGGTCGCCGCTCTGAACCTCTGTCGCCATCATGCAGAATGTCAACTGATGAAGCAGCCACGTACTTACTTCCGTTTTAATTTCGCAGGAAGTTCCGGGAGGATTTTCAGTCCATGTAAATAATGACGTGGGAACATCACGTAGCTTAGCAACCGTGGTGAACTTGGTCTATCTCTCTGGTTTTAACATTTTCGTGATTATATGAAACATTATATTTTAAACCCCCTACTATACACAGAGTCACAATTTAATTTGTTAAATATATATTGTTTGGCCTGTGTGTTACGAATTACGGGGTATCTAATCATTAAAATAGCTTTTGTACTTTTCTTTTTCTAGTCACACAAACAAAATAATATACAGTAACAGTTACTTATGGGAGTGTAAGTGGCTCAACATTTTAAAAGACGCTATGCTGCCACCACACGACTGAGAGCGTTGTCCACATTGTTTTATAATTAGGCAGTAAATATTGGCCAGCAATATTGGAGGGCATAAATCCATTTATACAAAGGCCTGTTTAGAAAAAGTAAAAATCCTCTAATTATTGCAAATACAAAAAGACAAAAGCGGAAAAGTTGTGTATATAGTCCACTACTTTGTAGCGTCAAGTCATTATTTATAAAGATGTGTAAGGCTTCAGTTTTTCGCACATCCCTCAACACAGACATAGATTGTTCATCACAAGTGCGCACCATGGTGCCTTTCAATTTCGAGAGAATAAAGTACCTCGTTTCTCTCTCTTTCTTTCATGTTCATAATACTTATTACATGATTAAAACGAGATAACAATTGTAAATTATAAATTGTGGGTATGTATTGGCGATCCCCTCAGATGTAGGACTGCTTTCATGGAAGCTCAGACCCCCCCTAATGGAAGCTCAGATCCCACTGGCTCCCACAGGACTCAAACCCTGATTGTCTTGACTGTGTAGTGAATGAACTGTGACCACTTGCCAGTCTGTTAGTATTTGGATATTGGCTACCTTTGATATGTGATGTGTGAATGCTGAATGGGTCTGTCTACAAAGCTAGCAGTGATGGATTATTGCCTTGCAAAGACAATGCTGGCCTGCCCAATCATTCGGAAATATCTATTTGATGTTCGAAAGTGAAGCATGAGCTTCCCCTGTAATTCAATTAAAATGTAAAAGACTGAAATTAAAATCCAGGGAAGGCCTATAACAATATTGCTGCTATACAAACAAACAGGCAGAGCTGGCTATGATCGACATACAAATGGAAACAATACAGTAGCTAAAGCTATGAGCTTGTTATCTGACAATTTCGCATCAAAAAGACACAGTAGGCCTAGTCCGTCTTCAGTTATCAATTATGAAGACAAACAATTGTAATGACATCAAGGGTCACACTCATGGCAAACCAACTAGAAAATATCCAGAAGCAAAAATTTGGATACAATCTTAAAAATTATCATTTTAAAAAGTTATTTTTGACATACTTTTATTTACACTTTGTGTCTCCCTCCACACACACAGTTTACAATCTAATGTAAACTACAGTCGCGCTTAAATCACAACCAATTGTCCTTACTTCCTTTACTAGCCCCTAGAGAATACACTTTTTTGAAACACTTCCTTCAAGTTCACAATCATACTGTAAGAACAATGGTCACACTTCCAGGTCGATTACACAAGTTCATGGAGCTCCAAACAGCCCGTCATTAGCATAAGATTACTCAGTAGACACTCAACAACCACATGCACCCTCATATGTCTTAGTTAGTGGCTTTCATTAAACCTAAGCCTACAGTATAGACACCGCTAAGTACAGGGCACTTTGACATGTAATGAAGCAGCTATAGGTGTTTAAACCTATTAAAAGACCTAAACATTAGACACATACAAGCACCATTATGGTTTATCTTCTGGTTAATTCTTAAACTTTGGTACAATCCAAATGGGCTAGCATTGAGTTTGTCTGCCGTGCTGTATGACCTTAGAGATGACCCCCTACTGTATGAGTTGGGGCCAGCTCATTCATCCTAAGTACCTACTCCTAGCATTTGAACTAGAGTTGTGTATTGATTAGGCTTTGTTGGCAAAAAAGGAAGGCTACTCCACAAGTCAGGATCAATGATATATATGAAACCTTATGCACTTATGTCTTGTATGAATATACACAACGTGGTATGATAGAAATAGGCTGTCTATGACTTACATTGTTTAGCTGTGTTCCCTTAGTAGTGTACTTGAGTTGTTAGAAAGGAGCATAAAAAGCCCATCAAGGCTTATAATTATTCTTACACAGTGAATCTGCCTTCATCACGTTTAGAGGTAATGTAGAAATAATAGACTTTTTTTCTTTTTTAAAGCTTCTGAAATGCATAATCCACCTTAACATTCCTGCAAACTTAATTGAAGAATTGCAGGTTTTTATACCATAACCATAGAGTTCCTTAAAACTTGTGTCCGTCTGGCTGTTGTTGTTCATCCATTCCTAAACATTGATCTGATCTTCAAGGCGATGTGTATTGAGTGTGCATTCCATAAAAAATTCGACACACGGTTGCTCCTCCGTTGAAGGTGTCAATATGTTCACAATCACACCCCCTACATCACATGTGTCTGAAGTCCCCCCAAAGCTGTCTCAGTGTCAGTCACCACTAAAGACTCGTCCATTCACACATTCCTCCACGCCACCTTTGATCGCGATATCCTGTATGAGGATATAAGACCAGAAAACAAGACACAGGCAACCCATTACTGTTCTGGTAGAGTTTATGGAGCAGCATGTCTACCGTTCATGGAAATCTAAGGGACGGAGGACTGGCTCAATTTCAGATGTGCCCAAATGATGGACATACTGAAAACGCAAGCATGGCAAATTCAGGTTAGTGCAAATGCGTTCTGCCTGCGGTGTGCGCAATTACGCACAAGGAGTGCATGAGTTTTTTAACGTATAGTAAAATATCTTCACATACTTTTATTTTTACAGACTATAGCGCTTCGGACCGGACTAATTACTACGGCTCCACGACTTGCACAGGACCACGGACAGACAGTGTGACATTGCTTACCCATAGGAGAAAGAGGACCAACTTCACTCAAAAGCAAA
Organism: Galaxias rostratus; assembly: GCA_036024795.1. NCBI lineage: Eukaryota > Metazoa > Chordata > Actinopteri > Galaxiiformes > Galaxiidae > Galaxias > Galaxias rostratus. Next base: position 18,592 of record JAVQJS010081883.1, read on the forward strand.
TTGAGTTTCTGGAGAAAGTGTACTCAGAGACAAAATATCCTGATATATATCTGCGCGAGAGGCTAGAGACTCTCACGGGTTTACCAGAATCCAGAATACAGGTAAGACATGGGTTTTCCCTTGCTCACTGAAACAACTACTAGTGGCAATAATATTGTTAAGACCACAAAGATTACATATAATGTAATTCCAAATATTCTTCCTATTTTTTTTTCTTTACAAGGTGTGGTTCCAGAACAGACGTGCGAAGTCGCGCCGCCAAGTTGGGTCCTCCGTGTCCATGAAACTTAACTGTGCAGGCAGTAACGCACCCGCGGGGCACCTCCAGCAACTACAAAATCGAATGCCAACTGAGAATAAACGACTGGTAAACTTCACAGAGGCAAACGAATCTCGACCAATGCTCCAGATCGGAACAGGTGTGATCCAGACCACGACAACACTGGCCACCAGACGAAGTGCCTACGAACGCGGCTCTGAAACTGAGTGCGATATGGAAGGCAATCTTGTTACAGAGCAAATTAATCGAGATGAACTAAGCAACACAGTCAACATAAATTCTTCAAATGTTTATCCGAATGGAAACCGACGATTTATTAAGGTGCCAAACTCTTTCAACTGCTTCTCTGGACTCAAACAAGTCCTAGTTGAATACGATAATTTCCCACCGAACAAAACCATTGGACCGGAGATGAGGGTTGTTATTCCACCAATCCCCATGCAAAATAATTTCGTGGGAATCTCAACCACTGAAATGCATTTACATGTACAACATAGCCAGTTACAGGCCGGCAATTTTGAACGTTGTCACTCATTTGGTGCCAGAGGGCGTCACGACCTTTCCGATTCAGATTCGGACTGGGAAAGCAGTGCTTTGGCCTTTACAGGTTTTATGTAAATTACAGGGAAACAAAATTTGTGAGAATAATCGAATGGAAATTAATATTTAATGTTAAAACGGTCATTACACCTTTTGTTGACATGCCAAATAAATTATACCAAAATGCACCCAGGTGTATTTAATATCTTTCTTCTTAAAATAAAACAGTACTGTGTTGCTATATGTTTAATATAAAAAGAACTCAACAATTATGTACAAACGTAATGAGGCATTCATTTACAGATTTTACAAAATAAGAGGTTGCAATTCTGAAATTGCTTGTAATTTACATGTCATCTGTGATGTAGGCATAGTGTGAAGTTGCAGCATAAGTAATGCCATGTGTAATGCATGTTTGGAGTCATTAGGAATGAAAACCACCAATTTGCCTGTTACAAAAATATTAAAATCTCTTCTCAGTGCACACACAAAATTACAAAAAACATTTCTGAAGACAACAGAAAGTAGTCCTAGCAATCAGGTATTGTACATATATCTACAATAAACATTTATACAAAACATTGTTCAGCTTCCCTTGTGCATACAAGTGGAGCAAAGAAACACAAAACAACAAATCACAAAAATAAGCACTAGAATTGGTAAAACATTGCTTTATAATCACCAAATCCTCTGAAAAATAAATAAATATTAATAATACAAACTGCAAGAGTGTTTGGCACACAAGACCAATACGGATTTTCAATGGTCTTGACACAAGCTTTCCATAGATAAGCTATTTGTCTACGCTGTCACAGCCATAAACGCGTAGGGAAAACACCAACAGATCTTTTCACACACCTGCATTTCAAAGAGCATCGGGTCACAACCAGACCCGTTTTCCTTTCTATTCATTTAGATGTGATGGTGAAGAGGCTGTCCAAGTTGGTTCGATGCAAAACATGACACAGTGTGTGTGTGTGTGTGTGTGTGTGTGCTGACGGGTTTGATGCTGGTCTTTAAACGGTGTTGGTGTTGTTGGCGGCAAAGGCGTGCAGGTTGCCCAGCTGACTCAGGCCACTCTGGATGTGAGCCACATGGATTTCCACATTGTTCTGGAAACAACTAGAAACAGACAACACAAATGAACACACCAAAACAAAGGTAAAACATTTGTTTTGGACTGGAACTGTCCGCATTGTCGGTGGCATGGCATGCTAATTTATTGATGATGATACATTTTTACATCGGTATTTCCAAGTATTTTCCATTCCATTCATTTGATCTTTATACAATCTAAACATCTGGAGTATCAGTTATTGGAATACCAAATAGATATAGCCTCTACCATATGTAAATAACTGAGCAGTGTTTATAAAAAGTTCTCCCATCAAGAATGATTTACTCTTAAACTGACATTCATTGGCAGTTATGGAATTGCCATGAGGACAAGAATTGAACCCAATCTAAAATAAACTCATAGGACTTAGTGAATTCCTCATAACAGCCAAAAACTTTATTTCACTGTAATGCACATAATCACACCCTGTTTGATCCACGGCGATATAAATCGTGTGGCCCACAAAGACCAAGTAAACGTCCTTTAGATGGGAAGAGGGGAGCATTTGTTGGAACCTATGTAGAATGTGTGGGCCAGTCCTAACCTGAGGTTGGACGGGTCTAAGGAGCTCTTGATGTCGTTCAGGGAGTCTGTCAGGGATTTGAACTCAAAGGAGTTTAGGTCGCCTCCCTCTGCTAAACACTGAGCCAAAAGTTAGAAGACAGAGGGGGAGATTGTTAAGACTCACATAGGACACTAAACAAGACAACAAAACACCAGTCACAAATGCAGGCTGACCCCATCGCTGGTTTGCCGAGAAAATGGCATCTTCAACAGCAAAGACGGTAGGATCTGATCCCAGGGCTTGACCTCAGGGGTGTCTACCTTGATCTGCAGCAGCAGCGCAGTGAGGCCGGAGATGAGCTGCGTCAGGCCAGGGTTGGCCACGCACTGCTGGTCGTCCCGCAGCGCGTTGGACTGCTGCACCATCTCCTGGGCTTCCTCCTGGCAGCGCCGCCGCAGCTCCGTGGGGTGCTCTGCCGACGCCATGCCCTGCTCCGGGGCCAGCTGAGGAGACCAGACACACTCACAGTGAACAAGACCCAGAGCTAGAGTTAAGAAGCCGCTGGAGAAAAAGACTGGCTCTCAAAGTCGTCTTTCATATATTCCAACACGTTTCTAACATTCACGGCACAGCCATTGCCAGATTGCCGATGGGCACTCATTAAGAGCCTTGCTGCAGCATTTTGGCTGAGTGGGTGGACTGACCTCACAGCAGAACTGCTGGACCTCGTGAAGCACTTTGTTGAGATCCTTGTTGAGTCGCTCCAGTTCCAGCACTGTGGTGGCGTAGCGCTTCTGAAACTCCAGGCCAATGGGCATCGAAAAGGACTTCTAAAACACGCACAGAAACACAGGGTATTAAGGAAATGTGGCAAAGCAACATCTTTGTGGCAAATGTGCTGTAAATTGATGGTTATGTCAGGGTATTCAAGGATATTGAGTGGTTGTACCAGTTTCTCAGCCTCTGTGTTCATGTCCTTTAGATGCTTAATGTGTTCTTTCTTGATCATGAGGATCTTGGACAGCCGCGTCTTTGCATTAAGGCAAACACACAGACCGACAACACATGAACACAGCCGTTTTTTTGGTCTTCTGAAGCTAAATAGGTGTTCTCCTAAAAATGATATCTAGTTGATCTCAAAGAGCAAATTAAAACAGCCATCCTATGATATGTCCACGGGATATTAAAAAGCTAGTCTACCTTTAAAAAGAAATATTTGAATTCCTACTTTTTAGAGAGACTGAAATGTAGGTGGCAAGAGAGAAAGAGTGTGCTTCACTTACCACTTGGACAAGGAACTTGACGGGGAACCCTCCCAGTGTGTCCTCCTCACTCCCAGGGAGCTTGTGTTTCCATGGCGATTGGCTGATAAGAGGGTCGTTGTCCTGGGGAGAGTGGGAAGTTAAAGAACACTGTTGGGCTGTTGTTTTTTCCTAGACATTTCTCATTAGGAAGAGATGGTAGTGGTTGTCAGACTTCAAAATGGATGAATACAGACCAAGATGGCTAAATAAAAGGAAGCTAACAAATACATTTTAAAAATGTAACCGCCATGAAAGCTAAATGAGGATGTGCCCTGTGCTAAAGCCTCAGTGGGACGTACCATGAGGACCGGAGTGGTGGCAGTGGGATAGGGTCCTCGGGGCGGAGTGAGGAAGCTCTGGAAGCGAGACGGCCGCGGCTTCTGGGCAAAGGCAGAGATATGCATCGTCTCGTTGGGCTCGTTGCTCTGGGAGGAGACACGAAAACAAACAATCACACACAGGGTCTTTCCAGAGCACAAGCAATTTTGAAGCGATCAGGTAGCCGAATCGAGGACAGGTAGCCGACAGGGATACAACGCCAGATGGCGGCCGCACCAGCACTTCGTAGTCGGGCACGGTGTGCGTGCCCAAGCCGTTGCGGTCAAAGGTGACCCGGTAGGTGGCAGCACTGGTGTCCACGGCGTCGATCTGCCCCGTGAACAGGCCGTCGTGGACTCCTCGTAGGCGTGCTGCGGCACACAGACAGGCATGCAACAACAGCGTCATGACAGACTGTGTAACCATGTACATAGTGTTCAGGGATTTGATGGCTCAAAATGCTGGTCCAACCCAGACTAATCCAGGATACTTGTAGATACTTCACAGGACAGCATCAGCTGAGCACTGTGTGTGTGTGTGTGGTTACCGGTGACTTTGGTTCCTATGATGAGCGGTAGGGGGATCTCGTCGGGGAGGTCTTTGCAGTTGGACACGTCCCAAAGCTTCCTCTGTTGCAGCAGCCTCATCTTCTGCCTCTTCTGGCGGAGCGCCGTCCGCTCCTCCACAAAGAACGCTGACGAACATCTGGGGTGGGAAGCAGATCCATTGGTGACCAAGAAATAATAATAATAAATTATATTTATAAAGCGCTTTTCAAAACACTCAAAGACGCTGTACAAAGTAAGAGTAAACGAAAATAAAGCATAACAAGTCGCCGGTCCATCGCAGGGCCAACACAAAGGGACAAACAGCAACTCACACATTCACACCTAAGGACAATTTAGAGTCACCAATCAGCCTGTATATTTTTGGACAGTGGGAGGAAACCGCAGAACCCGGAGGAAACCCACGCAACACGGGGACAACATGCAAACTCCACACAGAAATGCCCCTGGGTCAGGTGGGAAATAGACCCGGCAGTTTCTTGCTGCGAGGCAGCAGTGCTAACTACTGAGCCACCGTGCTGCTCAAACAAGTATCAGAAAGAAGGGTCAAGGATTGAAACAAGCCCAAAACATGGCTCCTAGGAACCAAAGAGTCCTTATCAACAGCGCAAGACGGATAGGATCATCTTTGAAATGGAAGTTTCGGTAAGGACAGACTAGATTTTTGTTCTCCATGAAGCCCATGGTAATGAAGTGGTGCATGAGATCCAGTCGACAGTCCCCAAACCTCCATGCTGCAATCCTGAGTGATGGCCCTTACCGTCGGGGTTTGCCCATTAGTCTCCGGATGGTGCCCCACTCCACTCGAGTCAACTTGCGGGTCTTAAGGTTTGGGAAGGACTCCTTCAGACACAGGCAGAAGTCATTGTCACCCTCAAATAGAGGCCTTGAGGGTTGTGGGGGAAAACGGGAGAATGCATAAAAAACAGAGCACATATACATACATAGACTGTATTTATCTCCAGGCTTTATGTGTGTCTGTCTGCAGACGCGTGCAATGAGATGACGGTGAGGCTACCTGTCAATATTAGAGTAGAACCACTCATAGATGCACCATTTGTGTGCTTTGGGCAACTTGAGGAGGTTTCTCAATCTCAGACCAATTTTTTGGGATGCTTTCTTGTCCGGAGTTGTCATATTTGCAAACTTCTGCAAAAAAAAAAAAAAACGCAAACAAAACTGTCAGAAAAACCCCCGAAATACATCAAGTAATGTAGCCTGACTTGGTTCAGCTTGGACATATTTGCTGTCTAAGATTTCTTCCCAAAAGCATAAAAAAGCAGAGGTAAATGGGCATGTAACCCTAGGCTGGTGTTTTTTACTTGAGGTGTAGTGGACACCCGCTGGCTCCTCCTTGGGGACCTGGATGGGAGGCGCGACAGCGCCGGTGCCTGCTCCTCCTCCTCCTCCTCTCTGAACAGCCGACTCCTCTTGGAGCTCCGCGTAGGCTGTTGGCATACAGAAGAAAAGCTGTCAACTGAGCTCAATATGAATTCCCATCATTAACAATAGTACGATACCATGATTTAATCATAAAAAAGTTATTGGCCCGGTTTCTAACCGTTTCCATGGAAACAAGGGAGTGTCTCCCTCTTGTGTTATGAGCCCTTGGTGTGTTGTGCTTCTCATTCAGTGTGTTTGACAAGCTCCCTTCTGGGGAAAAAAGACAGAAAATCTATGGGAATCCAAAAAAAGTACCATTACATACAATGCACTGTTTTCGACCATACAAGCATTTTAGAATCATAAAAAAAGAATAAAAAGAGGCAATGTTGAGTTACTGGTAAAACCAACCATCCTTTTAAATCATATTGCCCTGGCTCACTTTCATTGAAAGATAATATCATAATGACGTAAAATTAGACAGTAACACAATGTAGTGAAATGTAATAATTAAGGAGAGCATAATACCAGAGTATAATA
>JAVQJS010081905.1:0-13314 GCA_036024795.1 Galaxias rostratus
CACACACACACACACACACACACACACACACACACACACACACACACACACACACACACACACACACACACACAGACAGACAAAGTTCACGAGAACATGGGGGATGGAGGCCACTTGTGCGGTATAGAGATAAACTATATTACTATATCTATACCTTGTGCGGTATAGAGATATACTATATTACTATATCTATACCTTGTGCGGTATAGAGATTTTGTTTTCCTGGTATGTTCATCCTTGAAACGACCGATTTCATTAAGGACGACCTCAATATGTTCCCATGTGCGCTATGCTGCCTGTGGAGCAGTGTTCTCCGCGTGGAGAGCAGGAGGCGGGCCACCCACGCAGATTACACACTACATACAAACCAAACACCCGCCACACTCGTGTGATCGCAGTCACACCCGGGTAAGTCATCCTTCACAAGCTATTTGGGAGGCAGCCCTGGTGAAATAAAACGGGTGAGTTCAGCGTGAAACAGTGGTCACCGGCAGGTGTGGTGGCACACAGTGCTGTTCTCCTGATCGGCGTTTGTTTATCTGCAGGATGAGTGGGTGTAAGGCTGCCGTAAGTCAGTGTTCCTAAGAGGACGTCAGGACCCTTCCCTCTCAGACACCCCACCTCCCTTCCCCCCGAGGGCCTCTTGAAATAATAACATTAAAACTTTGACCTTTGAACTTTGTCAGTGTTTTATGTTTGACATTTTCTTTTTGGAGGAGCCTCTCGTACACACAACGTCTGGCAAAGGAGTTAGGTTTGAATCGCGCCACACTGCCCTCTTGTGGATGCTCATGTGGAAAACACTTTTTGCCTGTTTTGTGCTTGGCTTGGAGTAAACTATCAATTTTAAAAAACTATTGTAAATAAACAACACTGTAAGGTAGACAATCAAACATTTATTCAAACGAGATGGCCTTTCTAGTGTTACCAGTCACCACTAGTAAACTAAAGTGCACTCAAACCACAACGACTGAATTCATTTAAGATAAAGGTTACTGGTGTTTGTTGAAGACGGCTTCATGTTCGAAGCTAAATCCCAGATCCGTGTCCATCCATCCATCCATCCATCCATCCATCCATCCATCCATCCATCCATCAGCCACGCAGATCCGTCATCACAGTGGGGTCTGAAAGGCTGTAGTCAGGCTTTCCAGAGCCTCCTCCTTGGTGATCTTCTCCCAGTCTCCGGGGATCGGAGCTGGAGACCGGTGGAACGCCTCGGCAAAGCGAGCGTTGAACCTCACCTGCACGTACCTGCGGCAGCACAGTGAGTCATGCATACGCGGGAAGGCACGTTACCAATGTCCTACAGTCTAATAGGTTCACAGATTAAACACCCGGTTGTATAGATGTTGTGTTGTAATGAGACCAAACCATACCTTGGTTATGAAAAGATTAATTTAAGTTAGTTATTATAAATATAGTGTATCATTAGCTGCAAACTCTGTTTTTGATTTTGGTTAAGGATGGTGATATACCTTGACAACTTGACTGACTGTTCCTGGTTCTAACTTTTAAAGCAAAATCCCAAAAATGTTTTCCCAATAGTGTCAGATGTTTTCTTTTAGTCACAAATAAGACTTTTTCCAAATCCTAAAAGGAGACTTTAAGCCTGGCCTCTTACCTCTTAACATATCCCTAGGTGAAATAATGAAATAAAGTCTCACTTTTGTATCCTATCTGAGCAGTTAAGGAGTTCTCAGAACTGTTTCTAATTAGTCTTTTTTTTTCCCTTACAAGTACAGTGTGTATGACAAGTATTTTTTGTATCACAAAACTCATCTAAGTCTTAGTATAAAGTTGTTTTTTTACTTCCGTTACGTTGCTCGTAAGAGGCCATGAGTAGCAAGAAGTCAGAAACAAACGAACGCAAACGAAACAAAGTCAAGTACTCACTTAGTGGTATTAGACAATAAATGAGGTGTGGTGTTGTGGTGCCGGGCGTACCTCCAGAAGGCGTCCGGCGTCCGGTCCTCCACTCCCCCAGGGCGGGCGCTCCAGTCCGGGTAGAGCGAGGGGTGATCCACGCAGGGCCTGGAGCACCCTGTCACGTCCAGGGCCAGGTGGTCCACGCAGGGCCTGGAGCCCCCTGTCACCTCCCCGTTGAGGGCCAGGTGGTCCGGCTCAGAGCCCGAGGGGCAGCTTCTGGGAGCCGGGGAGGAGTCGGGGCCGTGGCGGGTGTACGCGAGGACGCCCTGGGGTCGGTGGAACCGGGCCGTGTGGACCTGATGGCCTGTCTCACACACCTCACAGGGGGCACGGCAGATGGGGCAGGGCGTGCCGCAGCCTCTCACCTGGCTGAGGAGAAAATCTCGGAGCTGGACCTGGAGGCCCTGGAGGTGCTGGGTCACGTCCTGGTTCTGTTTACGCAACGCCACAAACAAATGAGAAATCAAAGCGTAAACAAACAAATCAAATCATTTAACCATGACTCAAACGTTCGAGTATCAACAACAGACAAGATAAATAACATTGTCTCCCCGCGACAGAAATGTGACATTTGTCCCTTCAACATTTAAAATAATGCTAAAACCAAATGAAAAGGTCACATCTGTTGAAAGTGTTTTATTTAAAATTATCTTTCTAATTAGGTGATATTGCCGTACCTGGGAGAATTCCTGTGCAAGTTCCAGTCGCAGCTCTGCCAGGCCCTCCAGGAGACAGGTGTTGAAGCGGTCCCACTCTGTGGTGATGTGATACAGGGGGCTCTCCAGTGGCTCCCTGCTCACATTCACGCCCACCTCCGTCTCCAGCGTCAGGCACACCTTACAATTAGAACGACAGGTGTCAGGTGTAGAAAAGAACCAGACCTGACAGAAACCCAGTATAAAAAAACAAGTTATACACTTGTTTTACTCTTTGAATACTACAACGAGCAGTAGGAATGAGCGATGGTGACAGCAAAGAGGAGGGATGGATGCACAGCTACCTTCTCCAGCAGGAGTTCGGCGTCGCTAAGCACACCCGGCGTGTCCTTTGACGTCTGGCTCACAACGGCCGCCATCTTGCCCACGATTTCCCCCAGGCGCCGCTGCCTCCACTCCTCCAGAATGGCTGCCGTGAGGAGCTGAGACTCCACCTTCTCCTGCACCTTTCTCTGGGTGAAGTCGTCGTAGGACAGCAGGTAGTCCTGAAAGCCTTGGAAGGTGTCCTGCTCTAGGAGTTGCTCCAGCAGATCCTGGTGAAAGGCCCGGGGGGAGAGGTAATGCTGGGCCTCCTTTCCTGTCACCAGGCCGTCGGCAAGGCTCTGTCCCTGGGGTCGGTAGATGTAGTCCAGGGCCGCGGGTCTTAAGACCATGGTGGTGAAGGAGCAGGCGACCCTCTGGCACTGGTCTCTCTTTCTGAACTGGTAGATGAACTCAGCCTGGTTGCGCTCTTTGGTCCCGTGGAGGTACACCAGTAGGTCCCTGTCTTTGGTGTAGCGGTCGTGTATATCCTGGAAGTCTTGGCACGTGATGCAACAAAGGTGGACTTTCAGGTCCACCTCAAAGACTGACCTGATGTCCAACGGTTTGGCCCTCAAGGACTTCTCCACTTTTACCAGCATCTCGGTGATGTAACTGTCGGAGAAGTCTGCCAGTAGCGTTTTCTTCTCCGCCACAAGTTCAAGGCACTCTTCTATAACCTCAGAGGACAAGCGGTGTGCCTCCAGTCTTTGCTGGGTGTTATTGTCTACCACATTGTCCTCAAACATGTGCTTCATCCTGCTGCGGTAACCAAAGTAGTCGTCGTACACAACGAAGCTCGCTGTCCTACCCTGGTTGAAGTCCTCTAGCTTCTGCATGTGCTTCTCCAGGCCGCGGCTGACCAGGTTGGCTCTCAGGACATCCCTGACCCTCTCCGTGATGTCCTCTTTCTCTGAGGGCCGAAAGTCAAAGGTGGACAGCGCGTCGTTCCACAAGTTCTCAAACTCTTTCTCGAGCTGTTGGTCCTGCAGGAGGGCGCCGCTCTGCCTGCTGTTCTTAGCCAGGGCGCACAGTGCAACCCTCTGTCTTTCCTCCACGATGCTCTGGAAGCTCTGCAGTTGGCTGGTGGAGTAGTGGTTCTCTTTGGCCGACTCCAGGCGCTCCATGGTCTCCTCCGTCACCCGCTCCAGACGCTTCTCCACGCTCCTCTCAAGGTGTGTCCTGCACGTCTCCATGCAGGTGCCGAGGACGCCGTCCCCCGCCAGACGAGCCTCCAACGCCGACCTCATCGCGTCCGCCTCGGCCTTGACCTCCGACCTGGCCTCGTCCTTCAACGCGCTCAGAGGGTCGCCGTCGACGCCGGCCTCCAGAGCCTTGGCCTTGCACGGAAGGATGCTTTCTGCGGTGGCCCGCGCCACCCAGCTCTCCATGTGTTTCCTGAGCTCGTCCTCCCACTGGCTGAGCTCCGCGCACGCGTGGCAGAAGGCCTCGGCCACAGCCCCGTCTCCCAGGCCCACGGCGAACGCGCCTCCCTTCACAGCTTCCCAGACGGCGACGAGACGGGCCGTGAACTCGGGTAAGCCCGCGGCTTTGGACTCTGCCGAGCGACGCCTCAGGGCGTCGAACAAGCTCTTTTTCACTTCCAACACGGCAACGCTGGGATCGACCTCCGCAACCTCACGGGCCGAGAGGTTCTGCCATGGGCGGATCAACGCCGCCGCGGTCTCAGACGGTCGCTCCGCTTCTGTCCTCGTCCGCAGGACCTCGGCAACGAGTGCGAGCTGCGAGGCCTGGGGCCCGGCATCCGGCCCCTCTCCCTGCGTCAGGAACAGACACGCCGGCACGCCGCCAAACCCCGAGGCGCGGAGCAGCGCGTTGACCGTGACGGCCGGGCAACCCTGACGCTCGCCGCCTGTGTCAGGGGCGACGCTCTGAACCACCACGTCGCTGAGAGCCGTCGCCAGCGTGGCCGCCTCGTCGTCATGGACGACCCGGGAGTCGCCTCGCTCTCCGGCCGGCCCCGGGCAGCCAAGGCCCTCCACGTCCAGCAGCAACAGGAGGTCACACTCCATGTCTTTCTTGAGGTGGGTGGGGAGGCTCAGGGCTTGCAGGTAAATCCCCCTGGTGGACAGTCCCACTTCTTCGCCTCCTCCACATCCTTCAAGACTGGCGAAATCAATTCCAAACAGGGAAGTGAAAACCCCAGCGTTCCCAGCGCGGTGCGCACCCATGGAGGTCACCACTCGAACCGTGGCCTCGTCTGGGGCAAAGCGGCGTTTGAGGGCAGACAGCACGCAGTCCAGCCAGCGAGCGGGGACGGCAGAGGTGTCTCCATCCAGGAGCTCCAGGGGGACGCCGTGAAGGAGGAGGTCTGCGGCCACGCCTGGTAAACGCGGGATGTTGGGATCGCCGCCCCCTTGCCCGGCGCCACGCTTTGTCAGCTCGAAGACCAGTCCCGTCTCGCGCAGGAAGTGCTCCAGGCGCAGGGGGTTTGGCGGCGACCCCAGGTCCGGCGGGGGTGGTAGCGGAAGGTCAAAGATCCCCTGCTCCTCCTCCTCGAGGGCGGGTTGCTCACAATGGTCGAAGGCTCGGAGCAGTAGCTGCACGGATTGGTCCAGCTCCGCCGGTTCTGCGTTCTGGTCCTGCTCGTTTGTTGGTTCTTTTTCGTTCTTTTCCTTATCCACGGGACTTGGTTCTAACCGGAGGTTCTCATCAGTTCTATGAATCTCCGCGGAGGTTACAAAGTTCGAGGACCCGTTCACTGATTGGTCCGCCTTCACCATAGGCTCTACATTCTTTTCGTCTCGCTCTTGTATCCTTGGCTCGTTCATTTCCACGTTGCTCGTTGGAAGTGGCTGAGAGATCCCCAGCTCCTCACGTCTAACCTCCTCCAGAGAGGAATCCGTCTCGAAACTGTCATCGAAGTCATCGTCGATGTCTTCCGCGTACCCAGCTGACGTTCCGCCCCTTTGTTTGGCCGCCAGTCGACTCCTCATCAAGCGGAGGAAATAGCCCCTCTCCAGCGTGTCGGTGGTGCACAGGGCCTCTGTGAACGCTCTCATGGCGGCGGGCATCCTGTAGTTCTTCAGCTCATCCTGGAGAGGTGGCTTGTCCATCCGCCGCTGCGGACCGACGCCCTCAGCAGACGCCCGCTGCCTGGCCTCCTCTCTCTCCGTGTCGGCCAGCCTCCGCCACGCTTCCCCCTGCAAGGCCAAGTGCTGCTCCCTGAACCTGACGGAGCCTTCCTCCTCCAGCCCCCTCAGCACCTCCTCGACCTGGGCCAACGCCTTCTTGCACGCCGGCTCCTCGTCCACAGCCAGGCCCAGGTCCTCCGCCACGGCCTCTGCAGCTTCGAGGGTGACGGGCTTTATCCTGCCTGGCAACAGCGCGTTGAGAGTCACGGCTAGCCTATCGGCGACGTCCTCCTCGCTGGCGCACCCCGAGAGCAACGCCCCCTCCGGCAGGTCGAGCTCGTCGCCGGGTTTAGGCGTGGCGAAGCCCACCACCCTGTTCTCCTTGGTCTCCGTCTCCGGGCCTTGGAGGTCGGAGAGGTCGACGAGGAGGAGCGACCTCGCCGCTCTCTTCCACGACGCCAGCAGGCGCTTCTCCTTCTCTCGCAGCTCGCCGCAGAACACGACCAGCCCCGACGAGGCGCCGCACAGGAAGCCGACCTCCTTCTCGTGCTCCGCTGCGTCGCCGCGGAGGTTGGCCACGCCCACCGGCTCGGGAAACACCCGGACTCCCGGGCGACCGGCGGAGGGCAGGAGCCAGCACACCTCCACCAGCCCGTCGGCCAGCCTCCGAGGGAGGTGACCGCCGTCGGCGTGGCGATGCAGGAAGCTCTCTGCCCGGCGCCGGGGCTCGGGACCCGACACCAGGCGATTCAGAACGCGCGATTTGGAGACGGCGATCTTGCCGAGTTTAACGCAGGACACCAGGGGCATGCTGACGGTGGCCAGGTCTCCTCCCTGGAGCTCCGTGCTCCAGCCGCCCAGCGCTCCTCTCAGCGACCACAGCAGGAAACAGCTCTTCTCCTGGGGTCCCAGTGGAGGGAGGAGGAGCGGCACGGCGAAGTCGCACCGCCTCATCCGAGCGGTCATCTCCTGTCGCAGGAAGGCGCTCGCGGACCTGTAGACGGCCGTCACCAGATCCAGGGGGTTCAAAGCACACAGGGCAGACTCCTCGATTCCTAGCCCATTTAGAGGCTCCTCTCCTGGGGGGATGATTGGGGATTTGGGGGACGGTTGGCAGTAAGTGCTCCGGGCCTCTGGGTTCAGCAGCCACAGACGCTGGAGGAAGGCCCGGGGGAGATGTATAGGGATTTGAGGAGGCTGGTTCTCCAAGCTCCAGGTGCTGATGCTCAACATGGCTGCCAGGTCCAGAGGTTTGGTTCTGTATGCCTCCAGGCCCAGCTTAAACAACACCTCGTTGTGGACAGTGTCTACTGGCAGCTCTGTAAAAAAAAAAAAATTCTATCACGCAATTTGTTTTATGCATCGATAGGTGGTTACTCATCATCAACAATCATAAACCAAAATACAGAACCTTGAATATGAATTTGTTTTTGCTGTGCAGATTTAAAGTGTAAGTCATGATGTATGTTAGTCACTTATTGTACTGAGTGCATCGTGCGTTTTATTTAGCGTGGCGTGTCGTGTCGACACTACAATAACAAAATGGAGGCTGTGGCTCAGGAGGCAGAGTGCGTCACTGTCATCATCGGTGTGTGAGTGAATGGTTAAATGGGAGGAGGCATTGTAGAGCACTTTGTTCCACTCGGGTTGGAAAAGCAGCATATAAATGCACTCCATTTTCCACGGTATTACATGACTAGTAACATGTTTGATGGCATCATCGAACGCGTCCTAACAAGTCCTTTTGTGAAGAACCCAAAAACTAGTTATTTTGCTTTGAATTGTGAGTTTTTGGTACACGTACTCTTTTTTTTGCTGCTCAATCTTTTGGAGAGTTTGAGAGACATGGTGCAGTCAGTGGGAGGAGAATCTCTCTCCTGGTTTGAAGTCGACACTTATCCACAACAACTCCACTTGGAGAACGGACCAAACAGCCTAAGGATGCGCCCTTGGTTCCTGTGAGAGAGACAGTGAATGTATTACACAAAGATTTCAGCACTGATTCGCACCATGAACAGGGGACCTGAGAATGTCTTGTTAGCATCGTGAAATGTTTCTTTCAAAGGCAGGCGGGACACAGTTCATAGAAGATTCTTTTTAACTGTTTGTTTTGTGTGTGTGCGTGTGTGCGTGTGTGTGTGTGTGTGCCACCTGTTTAATCACTGTATGTGTAAAAATTCTGAGCATGCATCTCCAAAGAACAATACATTAGCAATACGTTTTACTTAAAAAAATTCAAGGCCATTATTGCAGCATAATTAAGAACACGGTACGTATGAGTACGTACGTTAGTCATTTCATAATGTTTGAGAATCTCTTTTCAAAAATGTCCATGCATCCATAAATGCACAATAACCTGAAACAGACAAATATTCCTAATAATGATGTAGTAGGTTGAGTTAATTCAGTGTAGTGGAAATGTTCCAGTGCTTACCTCAATGCTTAGTTCTCTTACACACTGATGAAGGGATGTCGAGATGGGAATAACCTGCCAGTGAGACTGTAACCTGCCAACTGACTCCATTGAGTGGTTCTCTGCAGGGCGAATCCTTATACCAGCACTGAGAGTGATACCACACATTCCTGCATATTTATGATCTAATCAATCAATCACTCACACTCACACATGCGCACACACACATATACACACACACACTCACACATACATGCACCAACACACACACACACATGCACACACACACACACACTCACACATACATGCACCAACACACACCCACACACACACATGCACACACACACACACAGGACGTCACGTAAGCGTCACGCGACATCAATCCCTGGGATCTTCGGTCTAACAGGTCTCAGCAGTACGGCATCAGAGGGCTAATCCCCAGCACAGCTACAAGGGACGGTTAAACAGTTAGAAGTGGTCGA
Source organism: Galaxias rostratus (assembly GCA_036024795.1). Classification (NCBI taxonomy): domain Eukaryota; kingdom Metazoa; phylum Chordata; class Actinopteri; order Galaxiiformes; family Galaxiidae; genus Galaxias; species Galaxias rostratus. The sequence continues at coordinate 8,936 of JAVQJS010081905.1, forward strand.
GTCGAATGTCTGCGGGTATGAGGCCATCGAGGGGAGGGGGGTGGAGGAAGAAAGAGGGTTCGCGGCTCGAATCATTCATAAATAAACGCCTTCTGCTAACAGGATTACGAGCGGTTTACAAAGCGAACGGGGTCAAAGGTGACGGTGCTGACAGCTACGTGACGCAGGCTAGCGTGTGGAGCCGCCGCGAGCCACTCCGATCTCTATCTGGTTCCCACGAAAACAAATTGCTGCCATTGTTCCCCTATGTCGATCTCCCAGGTATTCAGGTGTCATAGGTATTCTCTCTCTCTCACTCTCTCTCTCTCTCTCTCTCTCTCTCTCTCAACACGTAGGTCAATGAGTTGGGAGCGTTGGTCTTCACAAAAGGGTGGGTTTGTTTTGGCTTCTCTTGGCTTGGCTTGGCTTGGCTTGGCTTGGATTGGCTTGACTCGGCTTGGCTTGACTCGGCTTGGCTTCACTCTGCTTGGCTTGGTTTGGATTGGCTTGGGAGAGGGGGGGGGGAGCAGGGTTCAAGGTCCGAACCAACAGGCTAAAGGGGGCGGTTCAGTAAAAACACCACTCTGGAAACAGCTTCGTTAGTCTGAGTGTCCCATTTCACAGACTGTATAAAGGATGCTCTCAGCTGCAGGTGAGATTACCAGGCTTCTGGCTTAAACCTGAAAAGCCACTGTCTTTAGTGTCGGTTCACAGCCTAAGGGATAACACAGTGTTTAGGCCTTTCATGTTCGCACCTTTTTAATTCTGACTGACAGGAAAGCATTGCGCACGTGCCTTTATCTTTCATTACTGAGGCATAACTCATAATTCCAGATCACTGAAACATCTACGTATGGCACACCTGCTTATCTTTATGAGTAGAGATACAACCTGATGACCTGAAACAAACGTCTTATATGGGCGTCCGTGTTTGGGACTACCGTGACACTGCATTGAGACAAGACATGGGCCAAAGAGATAGCTAAGATCAGGTCCATAGCGATAGACTATGATCAGGTATATGGAGATAGAGAGCAAAGAGAAGAGCCATGGAGTTAGAACACTATGATGAGGTTCCGCAGTGATAGAACACTATTATCAGGTCTACAGAGATAGAACACTATAATCAGGTCTACAGAGATAGAACATGTTGATCAGGTCTACAGAGTTAGAACACTATAATCAGGTATACAGAGATAGAGCAGGTCTGGTCTAGCAGCGCAGTTCTACTGGACAAAAAAACAAACACGTAGGGGTCGTAGGTCAATTGGCAGCAGGAGATTACCCCGGCGCTCTCGTGTCATCATACCTGGCCATTTTCCCTCCGGCACGGGGCTGTGACCTGCTGAGAGACAGGGGTCACTGACAAGCTGGCCTTGAAGACTCATCCACGACCTCACAGACACATACTGTACATGATCAAATCAGCAAGGTTTGGTGAGTGTGTGTGTGTGCGTGTGTGTGTGTGTTTGTGTGTGTGTGCGTGTGTGTGTGTGTGTGTGTGTGTGTGTGTGTGTGTGTGTGAGAGTGTGTGTGTGTGCGTGTGTCTTGAGCCTCCCTGGCCCGGCTGGCTAGTCAACGGGGGCACACCTTGAAGGATAAGCGCCGTGCGCAGAGGAAAAGATTAGCGGCTCGCTATTTGCGTAGCACTAAGCTCTTTAATGGACTTACAGTGGAGTGCGAGGGCTACAGTGTGGGGGGGGGGGGGGGTGACTTTGTGTGTGTCCTGTTAAGACAGCGTGTTGTTGACGGGGGAACGCTGACGCGCGTGTGTGTGTGCGCGGGTGTGTCGGTCAGACAACCGGTGGACTCTCCGTGGTGCACCCGCTCTCTGGACCCACCTCGCACCAGGCGCTCGCTCCGGCGTTCTCCCTCACGGTCCGTAAGCTCCCCTCTTCTCCGTCTCCGTGTCTCCAGCCGGAACGGGCGGGATCGCGGGAGGGATCCGGATCGATTTCCACGTCGCAGGGATCGCCCGGTGGAGTAGCGGACGAGATGCTGGTCACCATGCTGACCGCCATGTACATGATGGTGCGCGCTGCCGAATCGGTAAGACCAGGACGAGGATCCTCGATAACGATTCAGGACATGTTGTCACGAAACGCTTTAGACCCGTTGTAGGTCAATTCTAGTTGATTTGATCGATTGTAATTGTGTATTGCTTCTTTAACTACTTCGTGCGAAGTCTGAGGTGTGCCTATAGTCTCTCGTCCAGCACATTTCATTGCACGTTGGCTCTGTGTCCTTTCACAAATAAATTTGAAACTTGAAACTTTGAACTTGGAACCTGAACTTTTCATTCAGCGCATTTACTGAATACATAGTTCATTATTGTACTTATACTTTGAATTCAAAGTTTAATTGAAATGTTTTTTATGTTTTTTCCCAAACGCTTAACTGGTGTTATCCCTGTGATATTTTATGAGATGAATGTTTGTTATAAAGCTGAACCTATATTGTGTTTATGATTGCTATTTAAGAACTAATTAAGCTAATGATCGAATGAACGACGACGTCATTGTTCTTTGATGGTGGCAGATTAAACGGAGAAGGAGGGGAGGGGGGTGCACAGAGAGAGAGATAACGCACGCAGGAAACACACACTAATACACAGCTAATGTACACAACTTGAAACACACACAGCAAACCCTATGCAAATACACACAGCCAATCCACAAATACACACATAAAACACACACAGCACATGCACACTGATAGACAGCAAATACACACATACACACAGCAAATACACAAATGCACATATCAAACACACACATCAAATTCACACTTATGAACACGTATACACACACACACACACACACACACACACAGCAAACACACACTGATGCACACAGCTAATCCTCGGCGTGTGTGTGTCTCTTCCAGATAGGACTGCGCTGGGCCTACCAACCAGAGCCTCTGCCTTTCATTGCGTCTCAGCCTCTCCCCTGGCAGATCCACTTTGTCTCTCACAGCCGCAAGACCAGCAAGTCTGATGACGTGAGTGGCTCTAACATACGCACGCACGCACGCACACACACACACACACACACACACAAACACACACACACATACACACACACACACACGCACACACACACACACACACACACACACACACACACACACACACACCATTCATTCTACAAACCATCGGTCTGATTTTGAAGATTTGCAGGGCCTGCAGGATGTGTGTGTGTGTGTGTGTGTATGTGTGTGCGTGCACGCGCGTGTGTACGTGTGTGTGTGTGCATGCGTGCGTGGGTGGACGGAAGGTGCCAGACACATTGATTTGCCTAAAGAAGGGCAAACTATAAAAACAAGTCCAATATAATCCATGACGGGTTGTGTTCGAGTGTGTGTCCTGGCCTGCTTCCACAGACAGCATTGTACAAGCCATGGTCCCGATACATTTGAGCCGTAAGTCCCACGTAGAAAGCCCGGGTAGAACCATTCACAGGGTGTAGGGACAGGAGGATATAATGGGGCATTCCTCTGGGTTTACGCCAACAGCAACGGTTTCAAACGTTCGGACCACACATTCCCATGAGACAGTGGGTCCAAATAATTAACCGGTATTGTATATTGTCCGACTTTCAATGTGAAATGTTACAGGCTTCTTGATGCATCACTGATTGGACTAAAAGCAAGTGAGGGAGGTGGCGAGTTGTCTCCTAAATTAGTTTTAACCTCTGAGCCTGAAAAGAAAGAGTGGGAGAGAGAGAGAGAGCGAGAGAGAGAGAGAGAGAGAGAGAGAGAGAGAGAGAGAGAGAGAGAGAGAGAGGCAAGCTGTCCCAGATTTACAGTCGGAGTAAAGTCGTCTGACAGACAGACAGGAACATACATACACACACACACACACACACACACCTGGATGCCTAACTGGCGTAATGAAGTTAGTCAATGGGGGATGGCAGACTGAGAGAAACGGGGGAGGAAGAGAGAGAGGGGGGGTAAGAACGAGCTGTTCTTTGGCTAGGTGCACGGGTGAGGAGAGGCGGGTCGAAGCCGTTAAGACACTTACACAGAGAGATACAGAACTGATGGCAGGCCCACAGCGACCCGAAAGTGATTTGTCAGGGTGGAAGGACGACTTGCCATTGCCGACTCCGTTAAACGCCACGCTGACCTGAGATCCCAGCTCCTGGTCCGGTCGGTAACCACGGAAACGGAAAGGTTCAGGGCAGACCGGCGGAGGAATCTGGGTCGACAGGTGCCCGGTGCACGGGTCAAATCAAGGGCGGGACCTAAAGTTGCAGTGGCAGACCGCTGTTTCGAAGGATTTCACACACACACACACACACACACACACACATGCACACACACACACACACACACACACACACACACACACACACACACACACACAAACACACACACACAGAAGACAGACATGTGTC
>JAVQJS010081918.1:0-7500 GCA_036024795.1 Galaxias rostratus
TCATTCATACACACATTCACACCTACGGACAATTTGGAGTCACCAATTTACCTGCATGTTTTTGGAATGTGGGAGGAAACCGGAGTACCCGGAGGAAACCCACGTTATCATTATTATTATTATTATTATTATTATCATCCATCCATTAGCAATAATCCTTTGTAGGGTCGCGGGGGGTTTGGGGCTGGAGCCTATCCTAGCCGCCATTGGGAGAGAGGCGGGGTACACCCTGGACAGGTCCATTGCAGGGCTATTATTATTAGTAGTATTATTATTAAAAGCTATCATAATTAGATCGTCACTAGTTAGAAAATTTGTAAATTTGTTTTAATAGGCATTGGTTGCTGGTATCCCCAAATTTAATTTCGTCATTTGCTATACAAATCTCATTGTGTTGGTGTTTTTTTCTTTTCTTTTTATTAACGGCAACTCTTGTCTGAAAACCAAGTAGTGCACTTTATTTTTAAATATTTCTTCTTTCTATTCTATAGAAGTCATAAAGGGTGATAAAAGAAAGGTGAGATTGCACCTGTCAGGGAGAAATAGCAGAGCTGACTTTGTGTGCCTGGGAGAGGGGTGCTTTGTTGGCAATCATAGTCCACTACAGACTCTGCCAGTCTTTATTTCAGGCTTCCCTTCACTATTATTTCCTCTCTGAATATCATTATGCTTCTCTGTCTCTTTCAGTCTCTCTGGTCTTATCTTTTATCGTCCTCCTGTGTCAACATGTCACTCCTCCTCTCGGCTCTCTCCCTCCTCATCGTTCTCTTGCAATTTTCCTTCAGTTCCTCTGTCTTCATTTCTCCTCCTACAGCTGTGTCTGCGGACTGGTCGCTGGCTCTCCCTCCCTCAGCTCACAGTGGTGAGGCACGGCCATCCCTGCTCATTAAAGGCGCGCCGTGGCGCAGGAAAAAGCCGGAGAGAAATGGATCTCTCTCTCTCACGGCAGTCGGTCAGGAGACAATTCCGCGCCCACATCCATCTCCATTAGCGGGCCCTGCGCAGCGACCAGGACGACCCCCGTTCCCAACACAGGATCATGTTTCCCTGGCTCCTATTTTACCAGGTGGACTCAGGGAGAGGATGGGACGAGGGAGGGAAGAAGGGGAAAAGGGGGGGCTGGGGGGTGTTAGGGAGGTCGGGTGATTTAGAATGGCTAAAAAACAGAGTCTGCCATCCTTCATTTCCCCTCCATGGTTCAATATCATGACCTTCACATGGGATGATGTGAGTATGCTGTGATATGGTAGACTTCAGGAAAATAACTTTTCAGGCTTATGGTAAATGAGGCCCATAGCAACTAGAGAGGGATTTTGCGCCACCGTTTCACAGCCATTGCAGTCTGATTTATTGAGGTTTACATTGTTGTGCTACAATTAGAGTGCAGCGTACAGTGAGGCAATTATGCCAAATGAGTCACAACGTCCAGGAAACACTTTGTATTTAGATTTATTACACAACCACTGAGAAAATCTAACAATTATTCGATCAATGTTCGCCCTGAACAACAACAGGGGCTCTTTGTGATGTGGCCATGTCTGTTTGTTATGATTGATTTTGATGAGGAAATAGAGATTGCTTGTGGTCAGGGCCCGATCCTCGCAGCTTATATATTAATGCTGCCAATGGTCAATTTCAACTGCTGACAGTCAAGTCGACACAAGGTAGTAATGTGGAAGCTTTTAGCCTCCTCATGGCCCCTATTATGCCAAAAACCACTGTGCCTGTGGGGGCAATTTAAGGTCCAAAACAGCAGATAGGAGGGAGGGAGTGCTGGGTGTTTGGAGATAAATCAGGTGGGCTTGGCTGGCACCTGGTCGGGACTTGAGGCAGGCCTTACATGTTTCTCTCAGCCTCCTTTTCCCCTCGACAACCTCTGCCCAAATGCGGGCTATTTTAGGCAAAACCTTTAAGAAGCATAGTTCAGGAAACAATTATGTAAAATAATTGGGCAGCTGAGTTAACTGAATTCCGGTCCATTGTAAACATCCATCTGTTTCTTCGAAAGTATCACCTGCTAAATCATTAACCCTATTAGCACTAGAAACCATAAAAATGCAAAGCTTACCCAAAACATTTTGTGAATGTATGTGGAAAAACACTGAGATCAGTGCTAAAATGTCTTTCTAGAAACCTAGATATATATTTTTTAAATGTGTGAAGATCATTTAAGAATGTCATTCAGCACATTGTTTGCCCACTTTTCTCCTCGAGTTTCTGTCTCAAAGTTACAATATAATTAAATTATGTAGGCAGGTCCCTTTCATATTTTAGAGCAATGTTAGACAGCCAAGGTTTCACAGAGTAGCCTGAGCATTGAAGTTACAATGAAAAACAGCATAGTGGAATGCAAAGCGCCAGTTAGTATGGTGGTCTGATATGCTGAGGTTTACAGCAGCGTTTACTGACAGGGAGATAATGGAAGTACAAACACCAAAGAGCTAGAGAGAGAGAGAGAGGAGAGAGAAGAGAGAGAGAGAGAGCATTGACTGTATGTTTGCTGTATGTTTGCTTGTTCAAGTATTCCAGGACATTAAGTGGGTTGCGTGTGCTGGTTGACTGGCCATGACCGGCCCACACAGGGTTAGGGACTTGATCACTGCCAATGAGGCCTTAAAAACAACTTGGAACAGCGACTTCCAAACAAGAACTCACCGGACGAAAATCCATCTACATCTTAACTCTAAACAGTTGTAAAACATGTACAACAATGCATTAAATACACTTTGACTATGCTTTGGGATCAATGTATTACTCAGAGGGATTCAATCGTTTTGAGCTGGTTGAGGATGTCAGCAGCTTGGATAAGAACCTGAGATGGGATCTTCCTTGAAGGGGAGGCTGCTGGGAGGGATACAGAAGGGGGCAGAGAGATACGGCGGATTAGGTTAACTCAGATTCTTTTCAACACCATTGAACCAACCAATCGCATACCTCCGCTGTGTGTGGCTTGCTGTCAATACTCATCTACTGGGAAGTCTGACTCAACATTTCTCTTTAAGTCACATCTCCTTTTGTCCTCCCTTCACTCCTTTCTCCTGCTAAACCCCTCTATCGCTTCTGCCTGGTCCCTGCCTCTCTTCCTTCCTCTCCTCCGCTATCTGATCATTCTCTGCTTCTCCAATCTACTGAGGTGTGGCGACACACGCAGAATGAAAGGCCTTTAAGTGATGGTCGGCTGGCCTCAGTCCCATGCAATCCTTGTCTGACTTTAAAACCTCATTTGGTCCCTGCCTGAGCATTTAAAAAAAACTAAGCTAGTCCGTTTAATGGAAACAGACATTCAAGATGAATGTACTTTCATGTGATTGTAAACAAACAAGTTGGTGGTGTAGAAGCATTGCACTGTGATCCTTCCAACAGGCCTACCACCACATGTACACACGAGAAACATAGTATCCACAGTTTGAGATGCTTTTATTCCATCAACGTAATGCTGTCCACCGAGAATTGCTCCACCCCACACAGAAGCCCCATGTAGAGGTTTCAAGGTCTCCTCCCTCATGCCTCATTCATATTCACCCAGGGAAGACAATCCATTTGGCTGATTACAGCTAGTAACTCAACCAACGCAATTAAGAGAGGTGGGGAGATCAGCAGGAAGTCTACAGCGACCCGCACTCCTCTGTTCCTCTGGCTGATTTATGACCAGTTGTCGTGATGAGTCGTCGGTGGGACTGCCTAGATTCTCCCTGATTAAAATGCATGGTTGGGGAATATGAAAGGGAGAAGTGGTCTGCTGTGTCAGGGCAAACCTTTTGGGGGAAAATAATTTGGCTGACGCAACACATTTTTTATGAATGTTATTCTTCTTCTGTAGTCTAAATTGTTCCTCGACAAACTCAAGGACTTCTTAGAAAAGGAAACATTGATTCTGTTGGAAGAAAAACCCCAAGAAAGATTGAATTAATTACCGGACCAAGTCTTATAAATATGTAATATTGCACGTGCACCTCTTAACTGTAAACTGTTTTGTTATTAAATAAATTCTGAACATATGTAGGTATGCTCGTAAGAGGACCAGCTCCAAGAAGAGAGTTTTAAAGCTGGGACACAATGTAGCACCAGGTGCTCAATTAGGAAACAGTCAGTATGTCTGAAGTTGATCTACAATGTAGAGGGCACAACCTCAATCAAACGTATCCTATGGCAACACACTTGAAACCTCCTGGCACATAGTGGACCCATGTCTGTGTCTCCGATCATCTCCTCAATTTGGCTTTCAGCAAGAGGCCAGTTGGTGATTAAGTACATTTGTTTGATATCACCACAGTGGAAATAAATAAGAAATGTCCAACCTCCAGTGGTATTGCTGGGTGGCCTGCATAAGGGTCATCTGGTCCGGTGGGTCATGTGTTTTACAGCCATTACCTCCGGCCCACAGCCCTGGCGGCTGACATGGTTTGGTTTTGGGCTGCTGCGCTCTCCAAGTGACAGCAGGGGAGCTTGGTGGGGGGGTTACACCAAGATTGGTAACACTATTTGAACCATGTGTGTATTTGTCTGTGCGAATTCCTGTTTGTGCTACGTCTGTATATTTATTTGGACAGTGCTGGATTGGTGAGAGGGACAACGGCGCTAGGGTCACGGTGAACACACTGAACCTTCCCAGGTGGCGTGGAGAGGGTAGCGGTGCTGGGAATGCTTTACAGCTCCCCTGTCCACGCTGCACCAGACAGAGGGAGGAACCATAACTCCACTGCTTGGGCTCTCCCTCATGGGCCCTACGGTCCCCCTGGTCTCATGTGGGGTGGAGGAACCTACCTCAGGGTCATGGCCATCACAGTCATGGTCATAGTCAACGTCTATCACTACCGCTTTCACAGATGTGCAAGTACAGCGTGAGCAGGGCGAAGCAGCCTGACTTTACAGTTAGAAGAAACTAATACAAGGGGATAAGAGAAAGTCATGGTGATAAAACCTATTGGCTTGTGGCTTTTCTTTGATTTCATGCAGGACTGCCTTTTGAATTCATTGCCCCTGTCAGTCAGAGGAATGTGGCTCCATAAAATCCCCTAGTAAACATGATTTAATTGAGCACAGCACTCGCAGGGGACAGCGCCTCTCTGTCACTTTATTTAACACTCTCACAGATACACGAACAGGCATACAAATATAAACGCACGCACGCGTGCAAACACACACACAAACACACACACATTCAAAGACTAACAAAAACTAAAAGTGATCACCAATTAAGAATGTTCCGGGAGTTTTTACTTTCGGGCCAGATATCATCAATCAATACCCATATTTTCAAGGGAGCTAATTAAAGCATAAATAATCCACTCAGCAAAGTATTATGACCGATGGAGCAAACAGAAGCTTTCATGTTTCCTTAAAACCTCTACAAAAAAAAGCCAGCTCTCACAATAGTTCATTAACCATAATATGAAATATTTTTTCTTTTCATGTAAGTATGCACAGCCTGACTGTAACCCCCTGCTCACCAACACAAATAAAATGTTTGTTTTTGGATGAATCCAGCTGTTTTGTGGCTGTAAATATTCTCAGAAAGAAGTTCAACTAAAACTATTAAAGCAAAGCTCCTTGGTTCCCATAATGACGATGTCCGAGGGGGTTTGAAACGTTTTGATGGAACGGATGGTTCACTTCTGAATCCATTTATATGACCCTTCTTTGATCCTCCGACATATGTGATATGAACCATAAACGTGACTACGAAGAGAAACAGAGCAGGCTCCCCTAAAGTTTTCACTAAGCTCTATGCCATTGCATTTCAACATCCATAGACTTTGGTCTACTTTCCTAAACTGTTTTTTGGAGGTATGCAATCTATCGTCTTTTATCTAAGGGAGCCATATTTCTTGTCTTATAGACATCAGAGTTTGCGTAACCGTTCGCAGGTGAGGCTCCGTTTCTGACTTGGCAGTCAGCACATGTACATATGGTGACCACTCTTTTAGCGCAGTGCTCCCTCCCAACCAACAAATGCAACACGCTACAAATCCCCATGCACACACACACACACACACACACACACACACACACACACACACACACACACACACGCACACACAAACACAAACACACACATATGCACACACACATTCACACAAACACACTTTTCATCCATACCTAGGCAGAAACGCATGCTGGGCCATGGCCTCATACAATGGGAAGCTCCAACCCTTAGATCAACCACCTGTCACCGCAACACGGCTGTGATCTCTATCCTGTAATCCCACACCCAGGACATGCTGGCCTCAGACTACAGCCATCGATGAACTGCTTGTCGAACTCTGAAAGGCTTGTGTCTAAGCAGCACAACATCTGCATGCCATTCGAAGAGGCGGAAGAAGAGGTCAAGACCGGTTTGGTAAGATCTCAAACAAAATCGTGTTTGTCACGTTGGCTGAGTGCCATCTGACTGTGCGCCAGTGTCTAGGGCCAGTATGCTTTGTAGAATGTGGGCCTATACCAATAGCAAGCGGGGATACTGATTAACCTTTCACTGCCCTTAATTTTAACTACTCTCCACCTGCCAGTAGTGGGCTGCAGAGGGAGATTTGTAGCGTTCAGGCTGACTGAAACGTCATTACTGCCACATATTATGAGTGACCTTGCAAAGATGACATTGGCTTTTGCTGAACAATCATAAGGACTGGAAAGTGATATGTGTGGAGAGAATAATACCCTGTCAATTTGAGTCAGCATGGCGACTATGGTGAACACCTATAAGGCCGGCCACAAGGCAGTGACCCCATTCTATTTCTGGTTTGATGGAGGTATACGTTTCTTCAACGAGTTGTACTTCACCGCTGTGGATTAATTCATAGAGACATTCCATTATCTCTCTGTCCATTATCACCAGTGGTAATCCCAAATTGTTACATAGCATGACATATTTGTGATCCTGGACAGACCAGTGTGGAAAGTCTTCGACTGAACATAAATACAAAAATTGCCAATGTCAATATATATGAAAATATGGCAAATTGTCACTTTGATGAACCATTTGAACGCAAGGGGTCCAAGAGATAAAGGGGTCAGTTTGAGTTGTGTGGAGGTAGAGGTAGTCTCGAGGGAGGATGTAGGAAGTGGGATCATTGATGTGTCCAGGGGTCGATGGTCTAATCTCAACAGTGTAACCAAATCACCCTGCCTGCGACAGACGTTCGCCTCCAGCCCACCTCTTCAGCTCAGGGTAGGCCATGAAGAGGCAGCCCCAACACTGGGTCACGGATTGACAGAGCTGGTCCAGGTCGCCACGTTTTAACTTTGGTGACATTATCAGCATGGTCATATTATCCCAGATCAATATCCATCAACTCCATCTTAGATGGAAAATACCTCAATGAGCGTTAAATACAAAGGCAGTACTTAGATGTGCATTAGTGGTGTTTGAGTGTTTCTCACCAAATCTTGAGTACCTACATTGGTCACGGAGCCCGTGCTAAAAACCATTTGTAATGCCTCATGTGATCTGCACTGATTGAAAGTTTGCCACATGCAACATTTTCCAGAGTTTAAGGTTGG
>JAVQJS010081929.1:0-33725 GCA_036024795.1 Galaxias rostratus
CCACGCTAACACAGGGAGAACATGCAAACTCCACACAGAAAGGCCCTCAGGTGGGATTCGAACTCAGGACCTTCTTACTGTGAGGCAACAGTGCTAACCACTGCGCCACCGTGCCGCCCCGTCTGGAACATCATGTTCAGACTAAATTAACACCAACATGTGTTATCGGTATCACAGACAACACATGCCATGTCGAGCCAAGTGTTATGACAGCAACATCTCCAATAGTGGTGAGCTCAGTGAGTGAAGGTGACTTAGTTGGAATCAGGGGAGAAGTGGGGTAGATGAAAGATTAACACTCTTTTGATGAAAGCAGTTTTTGACCAGATCAAGAACACTCCTCAAGTAGGTACTCTTAAATGTGTCAGCAAATATCATCAAAATAAAGGAGTACAACAGCATAAACTTAATAGGAGTTATTTTCAGAACGCCAAACCCCATTTAGCTGAGAAAAAAAACAACAACAGAATAGCCAAGCGTTCTCTGGGGGAGTGTTCACTGAAGATGTGTCACTTGCCAGCAGCAGCAGGATGGATGGGGAAGTTTACAAAATCATCCTGCTTGATCAGATTCAAGTGGGTACATCAAAACTCACTTCATCATGTAGCAGGACAACAGCCCCCAACAATAGGCTCAAAGCAACCTGTAAAAGAGACTTTTACATCAAAAAGGGAAACGTTCCCGACTTCACAAGTCTATCACTGTCATGTAATTTAGCATGCTTTTTATTTGCCGAAGATAAGATTGCAAGAAAAACATCCCCAAAACATGCAGGGACTGAATACCCCTGTAGTTTCAAAGCCTAGTAGGGAAGTGCCAGGGATGTTTTTGGGGTAAAAAAACATAAATGAAAGAAAAGAAGCGCTACCAGTCAAAATGTTTTAAGGCTTCAAAGCGACAGGAGCAGTCAAGCACACACAGTATTACTGTCACTGTGACAGTAGGCTCATCATCTTCTTCCCCCTGGGCTCTCTAGGACCTCACTTGCACTAGTCTGAGTGAAAAATGATTGTTCTCTTGTCCTGCCTCTGCCTTCGCAGAGAAAAAAAACGATCTGATCTAAAATGAAATAATCAGTGATTTAAGCAGATCCTAATTATACAGCAGACCTTGAGGGCTAATACAGAGTGATGGCTCAAACACACCAGGTCAAAGCGGTACGCTTGTCCCCTCCTCGGGCTAACCAATCAACGTCCTATGTTTTAGCTGACTGCGGTAGCCTAGCATGTACAGGGACAAAGACCTGCAATCACCTTGTAGTACCTTTGACATCCAGGCTGCATGCCGGCCTCATTTGTCTGGTCACCTAGCCTTTTTGATCAGATGGCATGTCAGTAACAACCCTGCCCCTGCTGAACCTCTTGAAGCCCTGAGCCAAATCTATCTGGGCTCTGTCTGTCTCAGTGACAGCCACGGCACCCCATGTCTCAGACCCTATTAATGGTGAGCAGCATCCTCAAAGGAACCTCCCGAGGTCACAGACAGGCTTATTTACCACATGTGCCACCCGGCTAAAAGGCTTCTGTTTTTGTAACAGCGGCTTTGATCCATCAGGCACAAACCCAACACATTTTCAGCAGGGTGGCCAAGTTTTTGACCACATTGGTAATTGCACTGTCCAGATACCTTGTGGTTCTCGCTTTGTAATCATCACCATCGTTTTGTTTGCAAAGCTGCCTACGAGATAATAGAAGTTACAGTTCATAGTAATATATTGAAAATTGCAAAGATAAAATTGCAATCCTAAATAGGTTGGGGGCAGGAAATATACGCAAAGTTTATTACGATGAATTAATCTCAGTCACCAACTTTAAAAACTGGTACACGTGTCATATATGCATCCACCTGTGTGCAAATAAAGTTGCAGCATGAGATTATGTTCAATTTCCATCTTTGTTTCTGTTTCAAGTTAAAACCTCTGTGGATCGTCACCCAATCACACATCAATGTGTACATGCCTTTAGTTAAGGATATGCAGCTTTGGCTTCGGGCAAACCTCAAGGAGAATAGCTTGACCATCTGTTACTCCAATTCGTTCCAACAAAGTACAGCATGTTTGCCAACTGTAAGCCACCTCTAAAACATACCTCTCCCCCACCCTCAGTCCTGAGCCAAACATATTACCATCCACATGGGAACACAGTCTCTCTGCCAAAGGGTATTACCAAAAGGTGGCAGCAGCAGAGAATGTGTATCTGTAGGAGATTGTCGTAAAAATATCTAAATCAGCAAATTAGATCAAGTTATAGCTGCATAACATTATCACTAAAATAATCTTGCTAATGTAGACAACAACAACGTAATGAATATCAAATAATAGAAATAATGTTTTATTTGTGTATGGCTTTATATTGTTATAACAATCTCCAAGCGCTACAAATTAACAAATTACAGTAAAAATACTGCAGAATACAATCATCTTTATTCCATGGAAAAATGTGTCAAACCAAAGAGTTGGTAGAGCAACCAGAACAGGGAAATGGCTAACAAGAAAAAAGCAAAGTGAAAGACCTGGATGAAACTTGATGAACAATTTCACTTTGACTGAACAAATCTAAGGTTTTCAAGAATAACACCTTATTTTAAATGGACTGCTGCTTGTTTCTACACATATCCATTTCCTCAAGAGGTTAATCGAGTCTGATTTAGACGTTGATATCCGAGTGACATATTTTATCTCACAAGCATTTTTCATCAGTGCTTATGTATTGCTCAGCTTGATCAGCTCATCAGCTCATTTTAAAAGAGCTATTTTTAGTAGTCCAAACAGGCAGGCAGTCAGGCAGGCATGTATGAATACACATTTCATTTATTTCCCTCTCATGCATTGACCATTTACCGTTTGGTATTTGTCTCTTGCTCACCCGGATAGGTATGTCATGCCTGTGGTTTGATATGGGCAAACAATATTGTTGAGAATTGTCAGGCAAGATATACACCGTACAGAAGTTGTCATGCTTGATGTGTCTCATTACTCTTTCCATTCCATCGGGAGGCTTTTGATTCAACCCCATTCAAGGAAGGTAACAACTGATTTCTAACATCTGGCAGCAGATACAGCCCTAGATTGCTGACACTTGACCTGGTTTCAGTGATCAAAATACAATGACCTGCTATCTTCCCGGTGGACTGTTGGTACCATCAGATGAAGTCAGACATTGGAAGGGGTCTCCACAGGTCAAAATAATTGCATTGTTGTACAACTCTTTGTTGTTAAACATATCCACAGTCGTCTGTAACGTGGAAGTTCAAATATTTTTGGCTGGGTATCAGGGCCTAAAAACTATACCTTGTTAGCATTTTTCAGTTGAAGACAACTTTTTTACATTATTAAGTTTTTGAAAAAAGAGGGTTTGGTCCAAACTGTTTAGTCAAGTGAAGTTGCACTTTTTTATGAACAAAACTTTGAGTACATATTGAAGCAAATGTACACTAGGAAACTAGTTGTAATTTAGCAATCACATCCTGATAGACAATTTGCCCATACACTATGCCTTCTATGGACAGGTATCACAGATCACATTAATGATTAATTAGTATCACATATCACCTTAATACATCTTGCACTTTTGCATACATCAAAGCAAAAAAAATAGTTGATGGAAAAAGACCATGTGAACTGTTTGAATAATTCCATTCTCATTCCATATTTTGAAAAAGAGGGATCAGATTATACACAAATGTGAGAGGTTAGCCCAAAAGGTTATCAGGTAATGCAGTCTACAAAAAGGTACTTGCATGTAGAGATACAAAACTGTATCTCTAGTAAATCTAATCCAAAATCCCAAAAGTATGTTTTATCTTGTTTGGACCTTACTGAAATATCACCCATCTGGCAGCGCCTGCATCTCTGACATACTAGCTAGCTGCTAGCAGAATTTCTCTGCAATTTATTGAACATATTTGACTGGAGTAGATATCTTAACCTCTGTGGGTCAGTCCAAGGTTTAAAACAGCTACTTAAATCAGACATATATGGTGTTAACTTCAAATGAATTTGGGAATTATTGAATTAAATTAAATGCATTATACTGATGGCTTTGTGATGGCTGGTGACCTGTCCAGGAAGGACCCCACCTCTCGCCTAGGTTGGCTGGGATTCTTCTAATAACACTATAATAGTTTTATTGCTTTGTTCTAAGATACCACTGGAGATATTTTTAGCAGTTACTGATTTTTGTCAAAACAAACCAGAAAGCTATTTTACCAGATGTCAGATTGCATTTATCCGCAACACATATCTGCACTTTGACTAAGCCAATGTCAAATATTTCTTCCCATTGAACCAGGTCAATAAACAAAGTGTATGTATTGTGTCATAATAAATGTGTATGTGAGAGGCTTGAGTTGTACCTATTTGCTCCAACAGTGCCAATTTAGGTGCCAGTCCTTCAGCACAGATTTTCTGTCTATGGAATTACACTCTTTGAATTGAGATCTCAAATAGCCTTTTCCTGTTCTCCATTTGTTGTCTCTAGCAGGAACCCATTACCTGGAACGAGCTAACCTTTTTTCCATTTAAATGAGGCTCTCTGCCTACTTGCTGTTTGTTCTCCAACAGAGCTAGGGTAATCCAAACGCTGAGAACAAAATCCTTTTCCAATTAATAGGACTGAACAGCCAACCATTTAAAAGTGAAAAAAAGCAAGCAATGATATAAATGAAACTATTAACAAAAGATAGCCCAGGGGCACCAAAACGTTTATACAAGCTACAATAATGGCAATGGATATTTGTAAATCAAATGTGCAGTTGTTTCTATGTAATGAACATACAAAAGCTTGTCAATGGAGTCATACTACATTAATACAGGATACTAACTTACTTTGTGTTAGTTGAAACTTTTAACGCTGTTGTGATTGAGCACTGGGGTCAGTAAAAAAAAAAAGGTCTGCCAGATTTTTGCATAGGGAAACAGGCATTTTAGAATCCTATAAAATTGAAAAGTAGTTTTGAACGAATGCTCTTGTGCAGTGGTTTTTAACCTTGTTGGAGATACTGAACCAAGTTTCATACGCTCATTCACCAACCCCTTCACAGAAACCTTTGAACGGAACGGACACAGTGTATCTTGACCTCCACCAATCCGAGACTGACTCACCAAACCTATGGTTTGAGCGAACCTAGTTTAAGAACCACTGCTCCAGTGAAAGGGCCTGACCTTCACTTTGGCAAACACCTAAACTTTATTTGGACTCATACTTGGTATAGATTAAAAAACGGGTTCTCATTCTATTATCTAAATGGTTATCGCAAATGTTTTTTAATGTACCCCATGAATAGAACCTCAGCCTTGACATATTGGTCATTGACAATTGTCTATTAGTGGAAAATCCACAATAATCAATAAAAAACATTAAAGGCATGACCTGGTGACTATTGAGAGAAGAAAAAAATATATGTGTCATTGTTTAATGTGTATTACTGGTGAAAAAACCTTGCGGGAGCAAATAATTGTACCAAGGAAAGAGAATAATTAAAATACAGACATAAAAATAAAAATGTAGGACAAGAATCAAGAACTTAGAAATAACATTGAGCCTTTATTGGAATGTTGCAAGGCGTTAAATACACAAATCCACTCCTTTTAATAAATTTGGTATTTAATGGGGAAAACGGTTCAAGGCCAACAATACTGGTCCAATAGTCATTCTGTCACAATTAAATCTTTATAACCTTAGGAATAGTTCTCTCATTTATTTATCCGTCCAGAGATGGTAATCTGACTGTCTTGAAAGTAGATGATGATAAATGTATGGAGAAATAGAGGAGGTATAGCAAAGACAAACATGGGAAAAGAATTGTGAGGGCATGTTTTCAACTTAAGAAAATACTGCGTATCAAAGCTGCATTGCAGGTTAAAACAGTCACTTGCTGATACTGGTAATGCATTACATATTTACCCCTGATTTTCCAAGTTTTAAATATAAAAAAACCTTTGTATGAAATATAAACAAGCTCTTATTGTGATACACGGAGAAAACTGCATTTGAAGCGCAAACAAAAAAAATTAGGACATAATAAAGATAATAATGTTCTAAACTTGTCTTGATAACATGATCTCAAGGCTGCTCAAAAAATTGCCTTGACTCTTGGTCTTTCAACATAAATAACATACGAGTTACCATCTATGAGTTATTATATATATTTTTCATTATCAATTTTTTTATCATCATAATTTTTATCACCACCACTACCACCATCATCTTGTCAACATATTTGTTGTATTGCATTCTGTATACTGCTGGACTAATTCTGTACTGATATTCAAATTAATTTGGCTTATTTAAAAAAATCTAAAAACATTTCCCTCTTTTTGTAAAGCAAAAAAGACAAAAAAAAAGGAACATTCACAATATTTTTTTTCCAGCCGTACTGTGTTTGGTCTGGTTTCCCTGTTTATGTATATTCAGGTTCGTTCTTTTATCCAAAGTGAACGAGAAATCCAAACGTATGTCCCTGACCCCCTTTTCCAACCTTTCTATCCCCTGGCCACCCCCAACTGACCATGACCCTCCTCACTACACTAGTGGATATCCATGGTTAAGACATAACTCCAAACACTGGGTTATGACGACAAATGCTTGGCCCAATCTCTTCGTAGTCTTTTTTGGTGTGGCACACCTGGTAAAACTCAGGCTGAGGAAGAGGAAAAAATAACAAATTCAAACGATAAATTAGAGAAAAAGTATGCAAAGGACTTTTCCAAAAGTGATACTTAAAGCAAAATCAATACATGCTTTGACCTTAAAAACCGAGGAATCCAAAGTACAATTGAGTCAACGCTCACAGATATAGTCAGACAAAATTCTCTACCTTTCCTCCCACACAAATCACACAGCCAACGCATCTCTTTCATGAAAATGCTTTCCTAAGGAGACCGAGTTGTTTTCTGTAATACCGTGTCAAAGCTTTACACACAATAGGCGTAGGCATAACTTGGCCCTGAATTGTCATTGACTAGTGGATAAACACTGGTTTAATATGCATTCCATTTGCATTAGGTGCCAATTCAACAAAGCTCTGACCTCCACACCTATTATGTTGACAGTTATAAAAGTAAAATCTGGATAAGTGCAAATTATCACCCTTGTTCTTTACATAAAAACAGTGTTGAATTGTATACCTTTGTAGTACTGATATTTTTTCAATCTCATTGTCACAATGGCCATACTTACAGTTGAGGCTAACATGGATCCTCCAAACCACACAGCATATCTCTGCATGTGATGAGTGATGACTTGTACATCAATTGGCTTGGGCTGATAGGGCAAATCAAGGCCAAGTTAGAAAGGTGGAGATACTTCGCAGCAAACAAAGCCAGCAATGTCCATCTTACAGGATAGATTTAATTATGTTGGGGCTAGTTGATGCAAAAGTGAAGGTTAAAAATGTAAGCAGACGCGGTTGACCTCTGACCTTTAGCTTGCCTCCACTGAGCTCCTCACTCATCTTGAGCCTGGCGTCCACCGTCCGCTTCAGGTCTCTCTGCAGACGGCGGCCAAAGTCCCTGAACATGGTGGATCCACCGGAGAGAACGATATTCTGTGGGATAAAGAAGCACATGACATGAAACTTAGGATGACTGATGACCCTGATGACACAAAGTAACTTCGCAGGAGGCAGCCTAAACAAAGCAGTTATTGAACACTGCACCTTATAGAGAGGGCGTCGGACGTCGATGGGACAGTTCTGAATGACTTCGTCGACAACCTCAGAGATGGGCTGGGTGAAGTCAGGGTTGGCAAACTGGGAGGATTACATAGAGGGCATCAAGAAACAAGGGTCAATCGGTGTGCTTAAGCGTTCACACTGGTTCTGGCCAAATGGACTCCGTTTGGACTGTAGCCATCTATCAAGCTGTCCTGACCTCGGGGTGGAAGAAGATCTCCGGGCCTAGGAAGCGCTCATAGCCCACGTCAATGGTGAACTGCTTCTTGCTGATGTTGTTGATTCCGGTGTACTGTTTGATCCACTTGGAGCCGTCTGTGTCGTACTTGTTGAATTCTTTCACTAGATCGGGGCAAACATAGCTGTACCGCTCCTGTTGGGGAATGTGAAACATTAATACGTTCTGATCAGCATTTTCTTCAAACATTTCCACAGGTAAATGCACACGCCGAGAAATAATCTGGTCTCGTTGCTTTGTCATGCACTAACAATGTAGCCCCACAAAACACTGAATGTACAGTGAGTGTGCTTTCCAAGGTTATAAAGAAGTGTTCTCGACAGTGAAAGGAATACCAAAGTATAGGTCTCAATAAAAAAATGGGACATTGTGTAAAATGAGGAGAAAGGATATGAATGGTAATTGGTTTAGTCATTAACTAAAAGCTGATTGATTACAAACTCCTCATTATCAGGTTTCTCTTGAATAAATGATGAGTTAGCAAAACTGTAACAAGGCCTCTAAGCTGTTACCAAGAGATGCTTCAATAGCAACACAATAAGGAGATTCATTCTATGTCTGAATGATGGACCAATGGTGCCATCTAGTGACCAAATTCAGTGAGGACAAGCGTAAGAACATTTGTGCCCTTTTCTCTATTCATGGACGTGTATCTCAACATTGCTTATATCGCGGTCACATGTCGTCGTGTGTCGAGATGTACCTTGACTGCCTTAGCCGTCTCCAGCGACTGCTCTGGGGGAATCCCCACTTCCCGTTCCCTGAGAAGCTGTTGGGTGAAGTAAGTGATGTCTCGCCCAGCGATGGGAATGTGCTTAATGCAGCTGCCAATGACGTAACCCTCTGCCTGTTAACAGAGGAGGAGAGTGAGAGATGCATTACAGTGCACACCGTCTGGACAAGGTAGGATAATGACCACAAACAGGTGGCTGTAACTCAACAGAACGACGGTGACCTGCTGCTTTAATTGTCTTTAGCAAATGCAAACAGACTGGTTTAGATAACATGTATATTGTGTAATGAGCACTCCATGCACAAAACCAAACACTGCAAGTGCTGATTGCTGAATGGTTTTAGGCTCTTGGTACATGCAGTTTTCATGTAAAGCGACCTGACCAAATAAGGTAGGTGATCAATGGGAATTTTAAAGAGTTTATTCCTTGCTAACACTGCAAAGGTAGCATGGACTGATATATTAACAATTACATATAAACCGTTGGTAATGTGCTTTAATATTGGCTGATGTGTGACACAGTAGCACCACTCACCACAGGGATGACATGAGTAACTCCGTCTCCGCTGTCGATGACGGTGCCTGTCAGGGTCCTCTCTCCGACTTGTCTGGACGTCCAGGAAGCTGCCAGAGCCAGGACAGCCTGAGAAAAAAAATACACGACAGTTCGCAGTCAAAACATAAAAGACAACGAGATACATTTGTCCCATTTAACCAGGCTAGCGTAGAAGATAACGAGACACGATTATTTTATTTCATATACACAGCGGGAAGAACAGAAGTCGAAATGAAAAGCTAATTACAAGCAAAGCTGCTTTGTTTAATTAAGCTAACAGGTTCATCAGTATGCCTACTGGTACAGAGGAACAAGCATACATTTCAACTTCTGTTGCAATAGACGTAGCGATTTTTCACAGAGCTCCTGAATAAAGTAAGTGTATGTATGGTGTATGTCTTTTCAACCAGGTCGTACCTGCACTGCTATGTACAGCCCTGGTACGTTGAACGACTCGAACATGATCTCAGCCGTGTACTCTCTGTTCTCTGGGGTGTTCAGGGGAGGTTCTGTCTGCAAAGAGAGAACACAATACCGCAAAACAAATGTCAAGCAAGCGTCAATAAAAGTCCTTAAACTCAAGGTTAATGTATCTGAAGTCAAAATTATATACAGGAATAGTACATTACATTAATTTAACAGATTATTTTTTCCAAAGCGACTTACAAAAGTTATGCCTACAAAAAAATAATGGTAAAAGTATAAGTCAGGTAGAGAACATAAGTGCATTCCTGATTTAATCATCTAGATAAGAGCTAAGCAGGTGCTAGATTATCAGGATAATTAACAAAACCTTCAAACCAAAGCAACAACAAGGAATTAAGTGCAACCAATTAAATGGTATATCAAATAGTCGTGCTTGGTAGACGCAATGTATATTGAAGAGCCGAAGTGCGGTCGCAACAAGCGAGTTTTCAAGTTTTGGTGAAAAGTGAACAAAGATGTTACATTTGATAAGAATATTTGATTAGAAAATGTATTTTGTGTGTTCTCCCAATTTGGAAGAATGTTGTCATATCATAATAAAAGTCGAAGAGGAAAGCAGCAAAACATCCCTTCGTACCAGGAGGAAGTAGTGGTCCTCAGGTTCCGCCCTCAGATACTTAAAAATGACTTGCTCCATGAACCTCTCCATCAGGTCCCAATCCTCCACGATGCCGTGACGAATTGGCCACTGCAGAGAGAAAGGGGTCAGTCACTGACAGAACCCACGGAAATACATTCATGGGATGCACTTGTGTGGTTTGTAGGAAATTAAACCCCGGTAACTTTATAGTAGAGTAGTAGAAAGTGGCTTCATATTGTCTGATTATATTTGAATGAAAAAGGCACTTTGATTCACTTAGCCTAAGTAGTCACAAAACAGCAGTGCACTTCCTTGTTTATCCTACATAATGTTGTAAATAGCAACAAAAACCGGTCGTTTCATTGAATGCTTGGAGGGGATGTTATGTAGTTATCCTCAATCCCAATAACAAACCAATGTAATGAAAATCCTCAAAGTGTAATGTATAAACACCTGTATAATCTATGACTTTATCCTGGCCTATTACACCTAGATTACTTACTTTGTAACCATTGTCCAGCCTAATCAACACACCTGAATAATCTATACATATAGTATAGAATATGTAAAAAGCCCTTCCTCATCTATTAAACTAGCCTATTTTATACAGTGATATGGTCTTTAATTTTGGTACAGCTGATTAGGCACAATAGATGGTTTCATATTTGTTTCAGTAGTGCATAAAAAACAGAAATTATTATCATTGTTAAAGTACTGCAGAGAGAGAGCAACCTTTTTGGTGCATGTATGCTTGACAGATCAAGAGCTACTTTAGTGGAGTACGTATGCTTGGCAGAGTGAACTACCTTTGTGGCGTACGTATGCTTAGCAGAATGAGAGTTCCCTTGTGGTATACGTAATGCTTGGTAGAATGAGAGTTACCTTATGCCATATGTATTCCTAGTAAAGTGAGAGTTACCTTGTGGCGTATATATGCTTAGCAGAATGAGAGTTACCTTGTGCCGTATGTATGCTTAGCATAATGAGAGTCACCTCGTGGCGTATGTATGCTTAGCATAATGAGTCACCTCGTGGCGTATGTATGCTTAGTAGAATGAGAGTTACCTTGTGGCGTACGTATGCTTAGCAAAATGAGAGTTACCTTGTGCCGTATGTATTCCTAGCAGAATGAGAGTTTCCCTGGGGCGTATGCACGCTCGGGAGAGTGAGCTACCTTGTGGCATATGCATGCTTGGGAGAGTAAGCTACCTTAGTGGCGTACGTTGGCTTGTCTATGGCCTCATCTCCGATGAAGAAATCCAGGTCATCCACCCCTTTCATCATCGTCCTTCCCACCTTGGCCGACTCTTTGATGGCGATGCCTGATAGGCAGGGAAAAGGAAATTATAAAAACAATCGTCAAATGATTGCTGTACCATTAAGATCACACTTTAAATTTTTCTATGGCATACCAGAAACGCACAAATTCTGAATCTTTATTTACAAATTTATCAAGTTCAGGTTTACATCATATCTAAACTAATACCTCACCCTGTGACAATAGGATAATTTACCCCACCATTGAGGGTACCACCATTATATTAGCGTTGTAAATTTTATCCCGTTTCTCTATTAGTTTTTTACAGTATAACTACAAAGGGGACTTCCAACTTGGCTAATGTGAGTGGAGATAATTTGCTGTTATACTTACATGACGGAACGATGAACTGTGGCTCTGTGTTCCCTGCATAACCCAGTTTAGTGTAACTGCAAGAGAAAATCACACAATTACCTTTAAGGAGAGCCACAGAGTCTCAACTTAGTGAGTTGATCTTTGAAGATGTATGGGTGAAAATAAGAATGTGTTGCATTAGGTGCAATGAAAGCTATAGATTTTTCCTGGATGCCAACTTAGAATGTATTAGATAAGTGCCAACAACTGCAGTGCTGCAGAGTTTACTAATGGGATGGCCTTGAAAGGCCTATTCATGCCAAATTCTGTACCCAGGGGATTATTCACATCAGACCAGACATCATACATATTTAAGAGTTAACAATATGAAGGCAAAAAAATACAAGAAGAACAAAAAGCCTGGTTTTAAACATTTCAGAGAAGCTATCCTGAATTCCTGACTAACTTTAATGGTCTACTACCTAATCAAGGTACTTATTTAACTTCCCCACTGCATAGACAAGTTACATACTTATACTTATAAAGTGTGTGGTAGTGACGAATCTTATATATCATTTGGTTTAGTCAAGATTAATTGACAGGCAAATATGTTTGGAGAAACTGTAAGGCTGGTTACCGGCAGCGGACCATGTGTTTGACAGATGTGGCTGAAAATTGGTCTCTTTGTTAGGGTTGGCAGGTTGATTTACACAATGACAGTATTACATTTTTTCTCATTTATCTCTATCCTAAATGAAATCCTCTGCTAAGAGGAAGATAAAACTGTGATATGCAACCAACACACCAGAAGCTACAATAGCCATTCTCTTCTGTCACAGTCTCTTGCTCCATTAAGCTCTAATAATAGCACTGGTTAGGCTGAGGTAAAACTAAAAGGAAGTGGAGTTCAAATAAAGTGACTCATGTTCATGTTCGAGTTCTGCTGATGGTCTAGTACTGTAGCCGTCTCAGCAGTTTTTAACATCTGCTTTTAAAATGAGGTGGTGGGCAAGCGACGTCAGACATCCTTTTCAGTTGCACTCTGCTCTTAGTGCTGAGCAGATGCACTACATTAATATAGCCCAAAGGAAAATGGGGGAGACGCACAGTGAGGTATGCATGCTACCAGAAGAGCTCAAGCCTCGACATGCTAAAATTGCAGAGCACCATCCGACCCAAAGCAGGCAAAGGCGAGGCCAAACAATCTGTGGATTGGGTTGAGGTATTGCTGTAATATTAATACAAGCCCAAGCAGAATGATGCACAATTAATGCAATTGTGTATATGAAGACATCTGACTACGCCTTTTAATGATCATAACACTATTAAAGATTACCGTCGAAAAATATATGCAGATTAGAGCATTTATAAACTACATACAAAATAAGGATGCGAAAAAAACACCATATATGGACTAAAAAACCTGAAGGAGGAAGTGGACGGTGTAGGAAGTGTAAGTGCGCGTGCTCAGAAACGAGATGACTACTCATGAGCTTATAGCAGTGGGAACTGCTTGTAAAATACGATGACATTCTCATTAAGTCATAATGTTAAAAGCCATGGATACATTATACAACTCTTAAACAATGCGATGCAAGACGCTAACAACACTATGCTTGCTAGTGTGCTGCTTAATAAACAAGGGTGAAAAAATACCCTAGCGTCAGGATGAAAACAATGATCAGCACTCTGCACTGGCACTGGTGAAGGCAAATGGCCTGATGTTAGTTGGCTAGCCATCAATTTAGCTGTGATCTGGAACCGATTTCTTTGTCACAAACAGATGCATTCTCCGGCAGAATAATGTCAGGCGTATAAAGCCATATATAGGTTAACATAACACATTTTATTAAGCTGAATTGGGAGAAAGTTCGCTAAACACAATACAGACTAACGTTGTCTGGTGTGGCTGTCACACTGACTGACAAGCAGATAGATGACGCTCAATAGGTATGCGTTCCTCCTCTTTTTGCAAAGCGGTCTTGTTTTAAGCTTACCCGGTACCACAGTCGACAACACACGCCGGTAACCGTCCAGCCATATCTCGTGATCTTGTTATTCACAAATGACTGCTTGAGTTTTGGTCGATATCACTCACTCTCGGGCGGAGGATCTTGCAAAGCGTCCACAGGCGGAACCCTGAACCCGCACAGTACAGTTTCTACTTCCGCACTCACAGTTTCAAGCCGCTGAGGAAAGTCAAGATGGCCGATTCAGTCAGGAAAGTGGTGAAATTCCAAGTTCAGCGCAAGCGCATTTTAACCATGAAATAAACGATACAGAAGCTGAGCGTAACGTTAAATTGTAGCATATTCAAAAGAATAGAAGATCAGATCTCAAATCTGTGATAGTTTTCAGTATTTAGGGGAATTTTAGGTTTATTCGTTAGATGTCTGTTTTGTAAAACTATGCAAATGTGTCACATAAGTTGTCTTTCAAGCAGCAGTTTTTCTCCGATTTACCACGAGAGGTGCTATTTGGGTGGCCCTGAGAGGCCAAAGGCACTGCAACATAAGAAAACATATGCAACTAGACCAAACACCTGCAACTGTAGAAAAAAGTGTACATACATTTTACAATAGATGCGTAGAATTTGTAAAAAGTTGCAAATTCAAACAACACAACTCATGACAAAAACATGCAGCAAATACAGGTAACACAAAGGAAATGTTTCCAGAGGACACCTTGATGGATAAGACAAGAACAAAGGACCTTCGTTGTGCTGTCTGGATTTGCATTGAATTTCTGTAATGTTTTGTTTTCTATATTAGCAACCATTTTCTAAATTCTGTGCATGTGTTGTTAAGTTGATGTAGCATACGCATTTGCTTAATTTGTATGTTTTGTCCGAATTCGAACGCTTTTTTAAAAAAAAAAATAATGTTTATTTGGATGTGTTTTCTTAAGTAACACTGCGTTTGGCTCTAGGCTTCGAGATAGATTTCAAGATTAGAATTTCTTGACAGACTTGTCACAGCCCCGATTCCATATCTCGGTAATTGAGTAATTGCCTTGTAAACTACACGGAAACTATATATCCCACAAGCCCCTGCAAGTCACCAGGCAGGAAGACGAAGTGGGGGCATTCACTGCCAATGTTTACAACCGTTTGTTAAACAACAGGTATCACAATTTCCCAATAAATATTATTGTTTTATCGGTTAGGAAACGCCGGATGTTATTATCAACTCATTCTGGAAAAGCGAGAGGTTAAATTCGGCTACAAGTGGAAAGAACTCACGTTATTTACAGCCATTCAGGTAACAAGACGCGTTTCACATAGTTAATTAAAACAACAACGTTATATGAACTGGCTAACCAGCTAACGTAAAAATGGTTCGCCAGAAAAGTTATGTGTAATGTAACAAGCGTGGATTCACATGCGATCCGAATCATGTGACGTTTAGTTAAATGCATTTAACGTAGATAACCAGGAAGTAAACAATTGCTTGTACGGCTAGTGCTACCTGATGATTGAGTGATATACATCTGAAGTTTTAAAAGCACTGCCTGCGACTGGCACTCTCGACAGAGTGAGTGGTCTGTTTAGGATGGTCAATCTTTCCATTTTTGTACGTTCTAATGTTAAAAAAAAAAAAAAGAAAGAAAAAGATCCAGGTTAGCAATGCAAGACCAGGTTAAATTATCATACTGTTCATCATTTAGTAGGTCCCATCTCTGTTCATGCCCAGTAGTCAGATCTATTTAATTTGTATTGTGTTGGGCCCAAAATGACTGGTTGTGACAACTTGCAGTTCTAGAATTGTTGTTCAAATTGGATTCAGTGAATTGCTACTGTGTGTGCAGCATTGCAAATGGATTTATCATTGCATAAAGGCTTTCACAATCTACTCACAACTCACATCAATCTTGACACATTCAGTCCTGCCTGATTGAAATAAGCTCTCACACCTCTCCCCTTCGTGCACCTTTTTGTGTAAAATCCAATTTTTTTAAAGATTTACTGTTGGTGTAGGGTATATATTCTCTGATTTGCTTGTTTGTTTTAATTTTCATTTAGATTTCCAAGACTCACACAGGCTGACTGTTAAAGGCAGATGAACATAGTTAGAATTTGTATTTTGTACTCTCATGAATGCTTATCAATTTGTGTCTGTACTATCCAGCAGTGGCCAAATGGTGTGGGTATTTATTATGAACCGGATAGGGTCTCCGGGCAGCTCGGCGGCCCAGAGGAGGCGAATGGCTCTGGGCGTTCTCATCCTCCTGCTGGTGGACGTCATTTGGGTGGCCTCCTCTGAACTCACCACTGTAAATAATGACGATGTTAAACCTTCTTTTTTTTTTTTATTTATTGTATTGCGTGATTTAATTTAGCCAAACCCCTTTCTCTGGTTTCCCTCAGTATATATTTAAACGGCAAGAATACAACAAGCCTTTCTTCAGCACCTTTGCTAAGACGTCAATGTTTGTGCTGTACCTGTTGGGCTTCCTTATGTGGCGGCCATGGAGGCAACAGTGCACAGGCAGACTGCGAGGGCGACACCCAGCATTTGTGAGTTATCATGTTCTGACTCTACCACAAGGGGTCATACTACAGCCGTAATCCAGTGAACACGTTATACATTTATTTTTGTACAAACATTGATAGGCCTTATTGATTTGCTTGTTTACAGTTTGCTGATGCTGAAGCTTACTTTGCCCCTTGCAACCCTGACACCAGCACTAGCAACTCCTTGGTAAGTACTAGTTTGCTCGATATGTTTGTGTTTTACTCAAACTTTATATTTTGTAAGAGCCACAAGAATCTTGATTTGAATAATAATGAATACAGTATTAAAGTACAATATGATTCTAGTCATACTTAGGCTGTGGTTATGTTTTGATCTTTGTACTAAAACTTTGGATGAAACTGGATTACGTTCCATATCATTTTCTTCAGAGCTCAGTTACTGTGCCAACAGCTTTTTTAATGGCAAATTTAAAAGCAATGATTGAATGCATTACAAATGTGATTAGTGATGTTGCAGCACATTAATGGATAAAGGGCACGGTGTCCTCCCTCACTCTTATTTTTCTGTTGCAGAGTGAACCCTTGTATGTCCCAGTCAAGTTCCAGGACGTTTCTATTGAGCAGACACGCTGTGTCAGTGAAGACCGTGAATCCAGTAAGGATCCATTTTTTTTATTTTTTTTTTGCTGTTCATTGCTAAAATAAGAATTGTATATTTAAATTTAGTCTTATGCAGAATTAAAATGCAAGCAAATGGCGCTGGTTGATCTTTAGAAGGCACCAGGGTGCCACCCTGATGAGCACAAGTACTCAAACTTGGTTGTTTCAGCCACCCACAAGTTCAATAATATCTCTTGTCCAAGTTTCATTGGAGAGGAGAACTTTGGTGGAGAAATGTATATTGTTTATCGTAGCATAATGATTTTGATTCCTGCGTCAACTTATTAAATATTGGCAATAAATAACAGGGGATTTTCTGACTGGTGTCTGGCAGTTTTTTGGAATGTTTAATGAAACTGAATGAATATGGCACAGCCCACCTAGAATATCTTCCACCAGCGGCCACTGATGGCAAATACTTATTTAGATTTTTTTTTTATGTTTCTCATTAACATAAATGAGAATATAAAATATGTATTCAAACCAGATTGTTGGGGTTGATTCTATTGCAATTAAGTATGAGATTTTATTTTTGTGATTTTAAAGGCTCTGAAAGCGCTGGCAGGTTGTTACCAGCAGAGAGAGCTGTTGAGTCATCAATCCGTTATTTTAGCGTTCAAAGCCAGATCAAGGGCTCCTTCACATAGGAAACCTCTGTTTGATCTTCTAGCTAGTGGCCCGTGGGACAGGTTTCGTCTCTGACGTCAATCAGTCCAAGTACTAGCTGACTATAACAGCGTCTCGTTATCCAACAACCTATTATTATGGTTTGTATTTACTGTAGACTGATAAGACATTAGTCAAAGGTCCTTATAGGCATGTACAGTTAAACATTAATAGCAGTCACCTTAGACATAACAAAAAATACTACATTTACTGCACGTTTTTTTTCTAGGGTACAATGCATCAAAAGTAATCATGGCATCTTAACATACTACCAGTCTGCTTGACCCTCTTCCTACTGTCAGCAGCATAACATTTTTACCTACTTTAGTTCCACAACTAACCCACTTGTTAAATGTATCACTCAGTCAAGGAGTTTTTCCACCAGTCTTTTAAACTGCTGCTGTTACTCCAATTTAAAAGAAATCTGGCCTAGACACCACCATTTTTTAACTACCGCCCTTTATCTAATTTTCCCTTTTTTGAACCACTGGATGCAGGATTATTATCTCAAACTGAAGAGCAATGAAACTGAACTCCTTTTAATTGGCACCTAACGCACCTTCACTAAAGTTGGCAATATCTCAATCTCCATTGATGGTCTTACAGTTCCACCCTCTCCCACCCCTTTAGCATGCAATCTGGGCATATTAATGGATTCCACACTTTAGTTTAACGCTCATAACAATAACATGGTCAAAATATCCTTCTTCCATCTGGGAAACATTGCCAAAATCCGACCATCCCTTTTCCGGAGTGTAGCTACCAAACTCATTCATCTTTTCCCTTCTTTTTTTACTGCAACTCACTTCTTTTCGGCATCGTCGCAACCTCTCTCCATAAACTCCAGCTGGTTCAAAACACTGCTGCTCGGCTTCTCACCTCCACAAAATCATCTGAGCACATAACCTCCATACTTTTTAACCTTTACTGGTTCCCGGTCAGCCAGCACTTCACCTACAAAATCCTTCTCCTCACCTACAAAGCTTTTTGCTATTTGGGCCCTCCCGACCTTACTGTACCTTTCCAACTATGCTATCCTACTTGGACACTACGTTGCAGATGGGCAATTGTTTTTTTCAATAGCAAAACTAAAGCATTTTAGGAAGCATGCATTTACTTGGGCAGCACTTAAACTTTGAAAAACTCTGTCCATTCTGTCAATCTTTCAAACCCACCTTAAAACATATCTTGTCACAGTAGAATACCCTAGTTAACTTTGTTTAGAATCCGGTCCCTTTCTTTTTCTGATACTATTTTTTGTTAACATATAGTTAGAACTGTTGTGGTCTGTCTCTTCATTTTGGTGTAATTGTTTATTTGTGTCAACTTTGGGTTTTAGAAAAGTGCTACGTTTGAAATGTTGATGCCCCTTTTTCCTTTTCTTAGATGTGAAGGCAGTCTTGAAACAAGTATCATTTAATTCCCAGGGGCCAAATAAACAAATGAATATCAGCTGGATGCAAAGACCCCCATAAACACTTCCCCCTCCCCCTCTCTCTGTCACCAGCCTCGAAAACGCAACGTGTACGCTTCAGCAACATCATGGAGGTGCGTCAACTCCCGTCCACTCAGGCCCTGGAGGCCAAGCTCTCGCGTATGTCCTACCCGGCTGCCAAGGACCAGGAGTCCATTCTCCGCCCGGTGGAAAAGCTGACTATCAGTGACGTGGCAAAAATCAGCTTCTTCTTCTGTTTTGTGGTGAGTGGAGTTTTGTGGAAGTGAGTGATCGTGTGAATGCTTGACTAACAAACAGACTGAGAGCCTTTACCAAAGAAGACAAAATATTTTCTGTACAATACATTTTTTTAATTTGTGTCTTATTGTCTTAAATGTATGTTGTACAGGGCCTTAAGAGTTTTATCATTTAGGATATTATGCCTTTCTGCAATTATTTAGGATATTATGCCTTTGGTTACTTTACAAGCTTTAAGATAAAAGCCTGTTTACGTATGTTCATGACTGCTATCCCTTCCCATCCTCACAGTGGTTTCTAGCTAACCTCTCCTACCAAGAAGCCCTATCAGACACACAGGTTGCAATAGTGAATATTCTATCGTCAACCTCAGGTTAGTCTATAGAGTAAATATGAGCCTGTTTTCAGCCCTTACCATTGCCCTTAGTCTTTATTGTGCCTGTAATGATCATGGAATTGTAAGATGATGTTAAGCCTACTTCCTTTGACAACACGTGATGTTGTTATCTTCACTTCACTCTTCCCTCAGGTCTGTTTACTCTCATCTTGGCAGCCATATTTCCAAGTAATAGCAGTGACCGCTTCACCCTCTCCAAGCTCTTGGCTGTGGCTCTAAGGTTAGTACCTAGAGAAAGGACAGTTCAGAGGCTGACTTTAACTCTTTGTATTCGTACTCTGTGTTCTAAGGTACAAAACAAAACAAGCTACGCCTAATGTTATGCTAATGTATAGCTTCCAACCTTTCAGGTTACCCATTTTCATTTCAACATGAGGACGTTTTACTAATCAACATTAGTAGAGCATAAAGATGAACCGATTTAATTATTTATTTGTGATTTGGCTGTGTTGATTGATTACAAAGCTTATGATCAACAGAATATAGAGGCAACAACAGATGGGTGTTACAGTAATTAACATTTTAATTATACCAGCATTAATAAAGAGGATTAGCTAATGCTAGCCATACACATTGCCCCTACTGCTACTGTGTCTCAGATATGAGCTATAAAAACAAGTTTCTAAGAGGCTATTTTAAGTGCTGAGAAAAGAAAAGTGTTCGAAATTAAGTTTTAATTTCTTGAAATTTTTCACAAGACAGTTATGTTTTTGTTTGTTCTCAATGTAATCCTTTTAAAATAGGAAACATGTAGACTTGTGCAATGTTTTACTTGATTTCTTGCGTTTCTATTTTTATAGCATGGGAGGAGTGGTTCTGGTCAGTTTCTCCAGCATGGACAGCCCTGATGGGAAAGGCATGATAGGTAACCTTAAGAGTTCCAGTATTTGAGCTATTTATCAATGTTGGTACGTTTTGCTCCACCAACGAGCCATTGCTTGTACGATTCACAACAATTAGCCACAACATTAAAACTGCCTAATATTGTGCAGGTCCCCCTCGTGCCGCCATAACATTTCTGACCCATAGGGGAATGTACTCCAAAGGCCCTCTGAAGGTGTGCTGTGGTATCTGGCACCAGGACTTTATCAGCCCATTCTTTAAAGTCCTGTAAGTTGGGGCTTCCATTAATGTTGTTACAGCTCATCGGATAGATGTCTAGAGGATTTTGAGGCATAACCCTGAATTCTGTAATTTTCTGTAAAATTCCTCAAACCGCTCCTGTAGCAGCGTGTGACATGGTGCATTGTCCAACTGCCATTTCGGAATACCATGGCCATGAAGGAGTGTACTTGCAAGAATATTCAGTTAGGAGGCATGTCTCAAGTACATCCAGATGAATGTTTTCCACGTTGTCCCCCTTGACTTGCCTTCTTCCCATATTGCATAAACATTGGGAGAAAACACAAGCTACACACAGAAAGACCCATGGAGGGGATCGGACTCAGGATCTTCTAGTTACTAAGCAATGGTGCTACCCACTGAACCACCATGATGCCTATGCTGCTGACTCACATAATGTACAATAAAACATGAATGAATAGACCCAGAAACTCACTTCCATTTCTCCATGGCCCAGTTTGATGCTCACATGCCCATTGTACTTGCTTTTGGTGGTGGACACTGGTCAGCTTGGGCACTATGACTGCGACTGTGCATCTCTAGACACAGAAAGCTACAATGCATGACGATGTGTTCTGACACCGCTCTACCATCGCCAGTACTGGGCACCCATTACCTGGCGCTGGTTAACCTGTTGTCCTTCCTTGGATCACTTTTGGTAGGTTCTAACTACGGCATACCAGAACCCGCCCACATGAGGCGCTGTTTGGAAGATGCTATTATCTTGACATCTAGCCATCAGAATTTGGCCCTTGGCACAGTTGTTCAGATCCTCACACTATCTAAATTTTCCGGCATCCAACCACACCAACAAACAAAAACCGACTGCTCACCTTCTGCTGAATATATCCCACTTCTTGACAGGTGCCACTGTAACAAGATGATCAATCTGAAATGTAATAATAATTAAGTATGTTGCATTAAAGAGTTTAAAACCCTCAGACTCTATTGCTGTCTTTAGTGTCATGAACCACCAAATTGGAACAATTGTTTTGGAGAAGACTAAATCAGTTCAAAACAGACCCAGATAATTTCCTTTTTTTGTATTTATTTGAAAACATGAATTCTGATCTTGTGTTTTTAAGGGTCGCTGTGGTCGCTGGCTGGGGCAGCGTTATATGCTGTATACATAGTCATGATCAAGAGGAAGGTGGATAGGGAAGATAAGCTCGATATCCCCATGTTCTTTGGTAAGACGCCAAATTTAACTTGTTTATATACATTGTTTTATAAATGATGACACATGGACCATAATCAATAACATCAATTTAAATCTAACTTAATTTTAGCAGTCATGATCAGATTATCGTTGCCATAAATTATGACTATTAGTTGTAAAAATGACACGTTCGGGGCTTCCAGCCTGTTGGTGTTTGTAGACCAGATACAAACATGTTGACTCTTCCTCAGGGTTTGTGGGTCTGTTCAACATGCTGCTATTGTGGCCCGGCTTCCTCCTCCTACACTACACTGGCTTTGAGGCCTTTGAGCTGCCCACTCAGCTGGTTTGGACGTACATCCTCATCAACGGCCTCATAGGAACTGTTCTCTCAGAATTTCTCTGGCTCTGGTGAGTCCTCAATAACTAGTTAGTCTTGACTGGACTCAGAATATATATTCTAACTACAGGGGGATATATTCCTCCTCATCAATGCATTTGTACAGTGACAATACTTGTCATATCGTTTGCTGATGAATGACGTTCAATGTCCTGATCTTTGGTCAAAATGACATTAATTGCTTCCGAAGGATGTGGTGGTTTACGCTGCACTCTGTCTCCTCAGGGGCTGCTTCCTCACCTCATCGCTAATAGGCACCTTAGCACTCAGTCTCACCATCCCTCTCTCCATTATAGCAGACATGTGCATGCAGAAGGTGAGAGTCAGCTAAATAGTTTTACACTGTCATTCTCGACTGAATGTCGTTACTTTTCCCAGATGGTAAGATTGGCTTAAAATGGATAAGCCTGCTGTGCCTCTGATTTGTCTACATTTGAAAAGCTTGTCTGGCTTGTTTCTAACACAGGTATTTAGCAAGATGTGTCAGACATGAATATTGCAGTTTTAGATTTTCTTACTGTATTACAAATATGTAGACAATTAGAGATAAAATATGCAATGCTACATACAAATTGGTCAATCTGGAGCCTTCAGACAACATCTTTCGGTAGTTATAACATTTTCCTCCATTCTGTGTGGCAGGTACGTTTTTCTTGGTTGTTCTTTGCTGGAGCGGTGCCCGTCTTCCTTTCTTTCTTTATCGTAGCTCTCCTATGTCACTACAACAACTGGGACCCTGTCATGGTGGGACTGAGGAGAGCGTTTGCCTTCATTTGCCGGAAACACCGCATTCAAAGGTGAGGGGCCACTCGGCTATCTGCTGTGGTTGATGTTTCAACTTGCAGAAAGATGCGGATACATTGTCAATGTTTGTTTAATCGCACATCGCTGTTGTATGATGTAATTGTTGGGGAATATGTGAGGCATTGACAGTGGGGAGAAGGGAAGTGGTAATGGTGTGAGTAGTTAGTGACTCAACAGGAACTGAAGACTGATAACATAGATTGCAGGGTTTGGAAAAAACTTTAGAATGAGTGACTATCTAAACCTTAGAGTAAACTTGGAATAAACCTGATGTCAAACAATTTGAGAGTTTACTCTAGTCCTTTTACTTTAGTTCCAAATATTTCCATTAATTGTTACATGTTTTTACTTTGAGAAATTGTGTTTTAGTATTATGATTTTTGTCTTTTCAAATCTCTAGATTTCTGTCAAATGCAAAATATATGAACAAGGCCGGTTGACTCAATTTATATTTTATGTTGCATCGTGCTTATTGTATTATGTATAATTTTGTACATATATTAAATGTAAGTACCATGTTTTTTTTCAAAGAAAAGAGGAAGGAGGAAGGAAATCAACCTCATTTTGGCCTTGGTCAAACATGGTTCTGGCCACCTGATTGTACATGCACTCGTTTAGAAGAGGTGTATTATTTGAATGAGAACAGTTCACCCGTTGCTGTTGATTGACATTCCCTTATCCCGCCCCCAGATTGCCGGACGACAGTGACCAGTGTGAAAGCCTGATTCCCCTTCACAGTGTCTCCCTCGACGACAGGAGCTTCTGTTCTTGATCTTCAAAGTGATCACAAGGTAGTAATCATTTAACCCTGCAGGGAGTTAGGGGGCACAAACGTCCCCCTAGATTGTGTGCGACGGGGCCACATTTTTGACCCTTGTCTGACATACCGTAACCGTCAGGTTTGTGGCTTATTCATAAAAGTTACAAAGTAGGCCTTACCTAAGCTTCATAAACATACAAATAAGATGTTTGTGAGTTTTAAACCATTATTTACTTAATTTAATTAATTAATTAATTTCAAATGTGTTTTTGCTGTATCACAGCTACACTACTAGTAGCTATCCCTCTGATACAGTATACTAATGTTTTTTGCTTATTTTGTAAAGGAGCAAGCAGGATAAATCTGTTTGGTAAAACTCAACAGTTTTGGTCAAAGGATTTAATTGAGAAATGTAAATACATCTTAATTTAGCAGCACGTATTGCACAACTAGCAAAGTGGGGGACTTTTTTGTTTGTGCTATACCAAAGAATTTTAGCTAAAATAACGTTTGAGACTCATGTGGACATTTCCCGCTTATCCCTTTGTTTTTGAACATCTGTCTTGACATATGCGCACTTTTTCCCTAAAAAAAATCAGATATGGCCATGACTCAGTACACAATAACATAAGATAGATAAGAATATAAATAATCAAATGCTTTGGGGATGAGGTGGGCCAACCATGAGTTCTGCTTTTTATTTGAATGGGTACAATTTTACAGAGGATGAAATTCCATGTTGCTTGCAGATGATCATCTGTGTTTATATCCCAAGGTGGGGAACCCCCGTGTCCAGATGTTGACGAGTGACCCACACAAAGATCTTTGAGCTACCCAAGTGCCTTGTACTCAATTTATTTATTCTCTACAGTTTTGAGTGGAATTTGATTGATCCCTCTCAAACGATGACTCTTCATTTTTATTTTTTATGCAGCATGCAGACAAATTTTGCTGTGGACTGACTGTTCGTGCAATTTCACCCAATGTTGCTGTGCATTAAACTGTGACACTGCTGTCTTTGGACATTAATAGTGTCATGTGACCACTTGATACGAGGTTCAACTACACGAGATGCTTGTACCAACACTTTTTGTGATAGTATGCTTTTGTCCTGATTTAAACTATGAAAATATGTCTGTCCTTTTTCAATAACATGTTACACTACAGATTGCATGATTAAGGGCTTTATAGTAGATCATTTTTATAATTTGCAGGCACAACTCGAACCTCCTGAAGAGGTGTAGTGTTGGGTCTAGCATTGGAAATGGACCACTGTATCTGGAGTTTGAAGTTGATAAGTTAAAGCACTATATCCTGTGGATCATTGCTGTTTCTATCCATTCCCCACCTCTGAATGAACCAATCAGGCCAGAGTGGATTGTTGAACAAACTGTGACAAAGGTGTTTTTGTATATCCCTTCCAACTATAAGCTATGATTCAAATTATCTGCTGCAAGAACAATTACCTGCAAATAATTTCTTCCTGGAAACTGAAGTCAATGTCCTGCATAGCAGTAAAAGTATTGTTATTTTGGTTTGTGCATTTTTATATGACCACTGTGCATAAACTTTGCTGATTGATTATATGCAGCGTCTGTGAAGTTTTACCGAGCATTTCAGTTTGAGAAACGGTTTATATAGAGGCTCACTGACTACATCAATTAATGTCATTGCCCATGTCCTGGACAAAGATGTGCTTCTCTAAGGGTTTGGCAAAGTGTGTATTTACATTTGTACTGAAAGTAATTGTACTGTTTGTTTGTTTAGATGGTGTCAAATAATTATCATAAATATAGGCTTGATTAAGTAGATTTTATTACCACTACACTTTATTTGATTTGCACAACAATGTCTTGCTTATATTTTTCAAATCAAATAATTTGAATGGCTGTCTTAGTTTATATTCGAGAGACACACACACACACACACACACAAATATATATGTTGTGCTGCCTTGGATGTCTGTGCTGATGACCAATGGCAGCTTATCAATGTAATTCCAAACGGCTGTTATTTAGCATCGTAATGAATGGCTATTGCCAAAAAGAAGGATTATATTAACCACTAGAAATTATTCTCTTAGAGAATAGAATACTTGCAATTGAGGCATTTTTGAGTTGAACTCATAAAATTATTTATTATGCAGTTCTATAAAACTGTTCATTTCATTTGATTTCCGTTTTATTTTTGGAGGAAAATTGTGTAAAGGTTATCTGCTTTTGTGATTTCCCTCTTTGTTAATGAGTAAATTCCCCTATGAAAATGCCAAAAGAGTCCATGTAGATGAACAGCTATATTTATAAAATACTTGTTTTATTGTTATGGTGCTTACAATGTATAAAATGTAGGTGGGTATAAGGTGTGTTCTTTCTCAGGTACTTGGAAGTTTAATCCAGTTAAATAATTTTTGGATCAACTTCCTCAATGTATCTTTTTTAACAGAATGAAAATGCTAGGACATTGTATGATCACATAGGCTTTGATGTTTTCAAGGCTATTTTTTACAAACAAAATGTAATATTCATGCTGCTCTTTTAAACGAATACTTTGAAAAAAATCATAGCTTAATATGTTTGTGTTATGTGAGATGTTGAAATGAACAAGCTAAGCATGCCTTCGTTAGTTTATATTCTAATGCCGGTGTTCAGACAAGTGAATTGAAGCTCAACGGTTCTTCAGTCGAATGCTTGAATAATAAGTGTGTATTTTAAACCAATGTATGGGACTTTTTTTTATTATCCATTATTCATGATCAGTGTGTATCTATACGCATATTTATGTAGCTCAGGCTTTAGTCCTCAGAGTTTAACGGTTATCCTCTAATTAAGACAGGTAGGCCTACATAACACTGTGGGTCCTTACAAACAGTGGTTTGAAATCACTTTAGTCATTTTAGAAGCTTCGGGTCGAATTAAGAAAGCACACAGTTCAACTTTGATCAATTGTAAGAAGAAATTATCTTGTACAACAGCTACCAGCTAAAGCCAAC
This sequence comes from Galaxias rostratus, assembly GCA_036024795.1. Classification (NCBI taxonomy): domain Eukaryota; kingdom Metazoa; phylum Chordata; class Actinopteri; order Galaxiiformes; family Galaxiidae; genus Galaxias; species Galaxias rostratus. The sequence continues at coordinate 27,001 of JAVQJS010081929.1, forward strand.
ACTTGACTGCTTTGGGCTTTTCAGGATATTGCAGATCTAAATTTTCAACAGCTGGCACTGCCAAATAGGTTGAAGTGTGCAATCAAGATCTAGATTAGATGTTAAAATTAATTCATGGAACACTTTATGAATTATAATTTATTTTCGGAGTTCAAGATGCTATGAAACATGTCTCATCCTGCTTGCCAGTAAGATTGGAATAACTTCATGAATATATGAAACGCAGTTTCTGGGATTTTTGGGGAAAGAATCTCATGCAGCTGTCCTTGTTATGTAAATCCATTTGTAATCAGTAAAATAATTTGAAGAAGAATGAAAAAGCATTGGAGATTGATGGTAAACAAAGCAACTTGATTTTGGGCTTCGTCTTTGAGGGTGTGCACCTGCCTTGCAAAACAAAGTAAAAATTGGTAAAATAGTAGCATACAACAGTCACTAAATCCCATGTGTCTCTCTCAAAGCCAGCAGCCTGTTCCACCAAATCTGGTTCCTAAATATGAGTTATGAGGTGGCTTTTTTATATATATACGTATATATAAATTATTAATATACACTGATCAGCCACAACAATAAAACCACCTGCCTAATATTATTTAGGCTCCCTTTGTGCCATCGAAACAGCTCTGACCTGTCGAGGCATGGACTCCACAAGACCTGTGAAGGTGTTCTGTGGTATCTGGCACCAAGGCTTTAACAGCAGATTTTCAAGGATCGGATTTCTTCCGGCACGTCCCACAGGTGCACGGCTTGAGATCTGGGGAATTTGGAACCAAAGTCAACACCTTGAGCTCATCATGTTCCTCAGACTATTCCGCAACAATTGTTTTGTGGCAGGATGTGTTATTCTGCTGAAAGAAGCCACCGCCATCGCGTAATGTTTAGGTATGTAGCACGTTTCAAAATAACATCCACACAAAAGTCATGTCCTGTGGTTGCTCAGCAGAGTAGTGCCTGGAACATCGCACTGCCTCAATCGGCTTGCCTTCTTCCCAAAATGCAGCATGTTTTCATCCCTTCCTAAGTTAAACGACACGTGTGCCCAGCCAACCACATGATCTAAAAGAAAACATGATTCGCCAGACCAGACCACGTTTTTCAATGTCTCCATGGTCCAGCTCTGAAGCTCACATGAGCATTGTAGGCACTTACAGCAGGAGTCAACATGGAGTCAGCATGGGATCTCTGATGCACTGTGGCTTCTGACACCTTTCGATCGTAGCCAGCATGAACTTTTTCAGCAACTTGTGCTACAGTAGATCCTCTGTGGGATCGCAACAGACAGGCTGGCTTTCGCTCCCAATGCGCATCAATGAGCCTTAGGCCCCTGTGACCCTGTAGCCGGTTCACCAGTTGTCCTTTCTTGGACCACTTTTGGTAGGTACTAACCACAGCAGAGCGGAAATACTTCAGAAGACCGGCAGTTTTGGAGATGCTCTGACCCAGTTGAATAGCTACCAGTATGTGTCCTCTGTTAAAGTCGCTCAGATAATTGTGCTTTCTAATTTTTTCACATCAACTTCATGAACTGACTATTTATTTACTGCCTAATATATCCCATGCCTTGACAGGTACCCTTGTACCGAGATGATCAATGTTATTTACCTAACCTGTCAGTCGTTTTAATGTTTTGGCTAATTGCTGTATACGAATTTAGACTCCAGTTGTTTCAATTCAACCTTTGCATGTTTGAATCTGCTATTAGGTTCTCTTAAAGTAATTCAAGTAGTTCTTACTTACTATAGCAATATTGGATCAAGAGTGAGGCAGATTTTTTAAAGGTAGAAATCTTTTTATTCTACTGAGTTTGTATTGGTTTGATTCTATTGTTTTTACCCAGTTATATTGGGAAACTATTCTGTCTTAAAAATATTAGATACTCTAGTAATGTGTAATAGTGATGTAGTAACGTAATGTGTAGACATTTATTTCGTGGTTACGACTCTACTCAATCCATCCCTGTGCATTAGCATTGAGCACTTGTTTAGATCCTGATTGTGCAAACAGAATTGCTTTTGGTTTGTTTTGGGAAGTGACAGAAGAACCTGTACTATCAGGACCTGTTTTCTCTCTCTCTTTCTCGCTCTCCACCGCTCTATCGCTCTAACCTCTTTCTACACTGAAGTTTAATGTTTAACTGCCCTGCCCTGCCTTGCCCTGGTGGGAGGGAGGATGAGGAAATCAGTGTAGCCTGCTAGATTGCTCCATTACGCATGGCGCTGACTGAAGAATAGTTCCAGTATATTTTGGTGAACTAGAAACCTCATGGAACTGCCTGGAGAAACAATTAAACAAACCACACTAATGGCAGAGTCAAAGACGCTTGGACTAACTTGGAATTGGAACAAAAACGTATAGCCTTTTTTTTTTACTATAAATGTTTGGGTACATTTATGGACAACACAACAGATGAAAGATTTGATGTTTCTCAACCACAGAGCTAAGCTACGGAGTCAATCACTTTCGCGAGAGAGTGTGTGGAAAAACAGATATTCATCTTTTGATAGAACACCATTCTCACTGGATCTTGACTTTCCTGCTGACCTGGTTACTGCGAGCAACAGTGCACTGTTGAACTGATAGGGAGGGGGTGAAAAAAGGATCAATATCAGGAAATTCCTCAGCTGCAGCTACCATGGACAACGGAGTTGAAAAGAAAAACTGGCATGAACTTGAACCCAACTACCCCATCAAAGTCTTCCTCACAGTCCTTTACAGCCTCATCCTCATAACCGGGGTTGTGGGTAATGGAATCACCATTCGCGTGACTCAGGTGTTGCTGTGCAACGGCTACCTTCAGAAAAATGTTACAGATCATATAGTGAGCCTGGCGTGCTCTGACCTGTTGGTTCTCCTCATTGGAATGCCGGTGGAGCTGTACTTTGCCACCTGGTTTCCCTTCTCGTCTGCTTCGGGTGATGCATCGTGCAAAATATACAACTTCATCTTTGAGGCGTGCAGCTATGCCACAATCCTGAATGTGGCCACGCTTAGTTTTGAACGCTATGTGGCTATCTGCCACCCTTTCCGCTTCAAAGTGTTTACCCAGAGGCGAACCTCGTTTCTCATTGCCTTTGCCTGGCTAACCTCACTGCTAGTTGCTCTGCCATTGCTGGTCACCACGGGAACGGAGGGTCACATTTCTGAAGAGGGCCGTGGACCCGCTCAGAATCTGACATTCTGCACCAACCTGAGCCAACGCTGGACTCTGTACAGGGCCAGTATTTTTGTGGCCTTTTTTGTGTACCTCGTTGTGCTGGTTTGTGTTGCCATCATGTGCCGGGGCATGATTCTGGTTTTGCAGAAGTCCATGGGACCCTCTGGAGGAGGGGTCAACGGAACAAACGGAGTGCCAAAGCATGAGAGTTCAAGGACCAAGACGGCAAAGAAGCAGACTATTCTTTTTCTTGGTATGTTGTGGAAACAATTCCTGTACTATCTATCGATCACTTTTTAGTCAATAATACTGCATCTGAAATAATAATTAATAAGTCAAAAATATCTGCCTTTTATTTTCTTGGAAAGATTGTGTAATTTAAGCACGTAGCCTTGTAATGTCACATGCTTATCTACCTCAGGTAGGTGAGGGCAAAGAGCAGCTTAACCGATACAACAGGGCAACAGAGTAGAGCGTTATCCATACCGGGGTTCGCTGATCAAACTGTCAAGCTTTTACTCATCTCATGGTTGTATGAATTGGTGAGCTACATGCGGGGGCTGGGTTTTGATTGACAGTGAAGTATTCACATGGAGCTGAGCTGTCTAGGTGTGTCTGTCTGGCTGCTCCGATGTTTATCTAGCTGTGGAAACACTACTTTAACCCTGTGACCTTGTCGGATGTCTGAGACGCCTGTTGTAATCGCTTCTAACATGTTATGGCCATTTAGGAGATAGATGATACACCTCTCTTCTTTTGGGTGTGTCAGTCACCATTTATAGTAAAAGGTCACGCAAACTCTTGTGGAAACTGGATATAAAGGAATGCATGTTTGTATCACGAATTGACTGTTGGTAGAAATGTACACATGCATGGTATTTCTGTAATTTTGATGAACGTGGAATTCTGAATTTTTTTGTACTTGTCTTTTTCAGATTAAATTAGACCGGTTTGTCAGTTTAAAGACAGATATTAAGGAGAATTTATCATGGATTTAGGAAAAGACAATTGCCTTGCTAAAGAAAACCGACTGCACTGTTATTCTGAACCTGTTTATCTATACATAGAAATACGTGGGACCATCGGCTTACATTCCAGTCATTATGATATCTTGTTCCTGCATAAACCTGTGATACAGGGTACATATGCTTGTGAATTCATATTTTAAGAGCGTGACAATACAGTTTGCCATCTGCTTTAGCAAACCAAAGTAAGCTTACAGTACTGTAAGATGCACCTCATTGCTTTGCCAGAAGCTTTAATGTATTTTACTGCTATAATTATTGAGACACAGATTGTAGTAACATGTGAGCCATCACAATCTCTCTGTAAGCTTGTGTTCTTTATCAGTCAGTTTCAAGGCCTAATGTAAGTCCTGTCAAATTATTTTGAGACGACAGCATCGTTTGAAAGTGCCAGTTTAGTTTCCATCACGATCTCCGCTCAGTTCTGACTCAAAGGTAACCACTCACCCCGTGATGCCTGAAGAGATGTGCTTGAAATGATTGCATTGTGTTTATGGTTTCACAACCTGACTGGCCTGCAGCCACTCAGCGAATGGAGGAGGCTGGGGATGGGTAATGGTATAGAACCCATATTGACATGCATGGCAAGGCCACCCATCCTGTATAGTCTTTTGTGAGTTAGCCTTTGTTGTCTATATTTAAAGGAATTGTGGGTTTTACTGTATTTTCTACAACCCAAGGATATACTGCTATATATTTATATATGCACGTGATTTAACTTCAGCAAGGAAAGCGCCAAAAAGTATTTGACTCAAATCCACATTTATAAATCACCATTTATGTGGGAAATTCTCAGCCTCATTTTCTTGGTAAAAGAGACTGGCTTTGACATCTCTGATGGTATGTTGAATGATTTCACGTGGAGTTGCTGGATCGTTTTGGTTGTAAGTACGAATTTTAAGACTTTTTTTATTTGGGGCATTTTCAATTTGGTCATTCATTTTGTTCTACGTGTTCATTTCTGAGATAGGAGTGTTTGTCACCCTTTTCATTAGCCTCATTGGCGTGTATAAACGTAAGGTGACCTTAGCAATTTATTAGCTCAGGGGGGTTGGACATACTTTGTCAGCTGTCTCGCTCTTATTTCATTGAGTTTATGAAACAATAATTCCATGGATTTGAATTCTTAACCACCTAGGTAAGTGAGATCATACTTGCATTAAAGAATACAAAAAGTAGATACATAAATAACCTCTATACACAGAAATCGGAAAGTAACAACATTTTAATAATATGCTGCAAATATGGCATTCTTAATTTAGTAAAACCTAACCCCACACTTATGGTGTTTTAACAAATCAGATAATTATTTTCATGTTTCTTGCATGAACAAGACAGATGGGTTTGTGGTCTGATTCAACCACCCATCTCACCGTAGATCTTCAGCCATCTAATTAAATACCAGAGACTGGGCTAGAGGGTTAGTGATTACATGACCTCTCCTTCAGCTTTGGGGCTGAGGGGAGGAAGAGGAAGAAGAAGCTAGATGACTGAGTGCATCACAGCTAAGGCATGAAATAGAGTTTTAATCCATGAGCCCAAGTCACAGCGCAGCCTAATCATCAAAGGAAGGTGCAGCGCAGACTGTCCCGATGCCTCTATGTCCTCGACTTCTTTACTCCACCAGTCATACATACCGCTTTTATCAATTCACTGTAATGACAGTCGTGGTGGTGGGAAGAAAGGTTAGGGGACGGGCTATAGATTATGTTTTGTGGTTGGAAATAATGGTCTCTACTGAAAGTAGAAACATTTACATTACCCCTTGTAACAGAATTTGTTGTACACCTTGCCTTTTGTTTGTAGGGACATCCGTTAAAGCAAGTGAAGCTCAAATGTGTTTCAATCAAAACAATTGAGAAAAGATGTGGCTATATGATCACGTAAACCGTAAAAATCCAAACATATTAGACGTCGGGAAGGATTTTTGTTGGACTAAATATTTGATATCAACTAATAAAATAGAAGCAAGTGAAAAGGTAAAACCAACCGTGAATCCAAAACTGCGGTATGTCTAATACTCTGCATAGAAGAACCAAACCCATCTTTGTGGTGATTGATATTATTTAGTGTACCCAAACCACAAAATTCATAATCCGAGCATTTTTATTTGCTAACACCATCTGCGTAGTGCATAGTAAAGAGAGCAAACATGTTCAATGTGTTTTACTGTACCTACAGGAGAAACATTTTCTGTTTGATTATCGTTGGAGAACAATTTAGTTTCAGATTAGGAAGCGATGAAGGTAATGAATGATTATTGTCTCTGTTGTTGCAGGATTTTCTCATTTGCTTGCCCATTCTCTTTCACTTTCACTCTCGTTCATTTGAAGAGAGATGTGGCTAAGCAACAGATATAGGTTACTTGGGAAATAATGGAAAAACTGGCCTTTAGAAATATTTCCACATTTAAAATACATATTTAAAAATATCCCCGTAAAGATATATTAAAAAAACAATCTTTCACTAAAGTAAATAGGGAAATAATATTTGAGACACGTGGAGAAAAATATTATCTCAGAGATTAACCAACAAATTACAAAGTG